>SNQN01001728.1:20771-74453 GCA_008642245.1 Bassia scoparia | reverse complement strand
ATGACTATTTATAATGGATAGAAAAAACTCTCAAATAAGCTGTCGTGAGACGTGACTAGTAATGGAAATAGAAGGTCTCATGTCGCAACGTATAGAGATATAGTATAAAATATAATCGCAATAACACTAATCTTTAGGCGTAAATTGTTTTACTGGATATCGATATATTAGACTAAACGTAAATTCGTAGGCAGATAAATAATAATTTTGTGATTGATCGTGGAGATAAACGGGCTACCAACAGTCTTAATAGGATGGGAAAACAGTTGGAAGAATGCACCAGAACGAGACATGGAAGAAGATTATATAAAACTGAATGACAGCAGCAAACGATCAAGTTCAACGGAGCGAGTTAGTTCTGAGTGGACGTTAGTAACACTGAGAGGGAACAGATGATAGATACGAAGAAACCGCAATTCATAAGTTAACTCCGTTGCCAACGAGGTGATAGATTAGAGGGAAGTTATTCATTTTTGTTCTCGATACTATTGTATATGCCATGAATCCTGATATATAAGGACTACAAGATCTACTTGGGTACTGATCGTAAAAAAGGGCACTGGGTAGTGACTACGATAGGAGTACAGACAAGCTCTTGCGATTTGTACTAGGAGGATGGAAGAGTGGCTGTATAGCTGAACTTGCGACAAGGGAATATTGAATAGTGAGCCCATTATAGTAGTGAAGTAAGCTGTCTGTGACTTGAGCTTATGTGTAGATGAGACTATGAGTAAGAAAAAGCAGCGTACTCTGTAAGTTCTTTCAGTTATGATATTAGAATATCTGTGTAACTGCCGCCACATCTTGCGAATTGGGTTTTGGTCAGATTGAGAATGGTGAAATAGCAGGTGGCTTGGTGCAACTCTTTAATAAATCTAAGATAGAAAAGATTTTGTGTTAGGTAATCTCATGACACTTGAAACGAGAGCATTATTTATCTGTTAGGGAGACATCTAATAGTTCCTTAGAATCGGAGATTTCTATGTCAATAATTAATATTGTTAATCATAAAAGTAGCTGTACTGCAATGATTACTAGTGTGATGAGTCTTAGGAAAATTGGATGTACAGGGATGGGTAAGACTTCTAGAATTATTGGCAATGGGTGTAGGGGAGATATTTTGTATTTTGTTGTACACAACTGATATGCTTGATATACCATTAGTTGTATATTGCGCATGTTACTCTAAGTGGTGCTTCTATGACTGGAAGAAAGGTTGACCCTTATGCATATGGCTTGTAGGTGCAGGAAGGAGCAGAGAATAGTGGATGTTTGTCCCGTTGATAGTACCACATACAAATACCTTGAGTTGTCCATCAAAGATGAACATTGGTAGTGATTTTCTTTCCCTATTGGCGCCAATTTCCTGTCTTTCTAGAGAGGGCGATAGGATGTTAAATGCAAGACCTTACAACAGTTGGGTTGCTGCGTCGGCCGGTGTAGTCTAATATTAATCGTACGGTTAGGGGACTCCACAGAATGCTCGAGTCTGAGCAGATTAGATATGATAACGGTTTGATATGGATTAGATGGGGAGCACGGAAACGGAGGAGGGACAATAGGTGGAGGTGTCGACTATCTAGGATTATAGTTAGGCACTACTTCTTGGTAATATACCGTAGGCTGTTAGTTGGACCTCATCTGTGAATCGTTAGCTAATCTAAAATAAATAATAGTCTTATGATAAGCAAACGGAAACTAAGATTGAGGACAGTTATGGGTTAGATTTGTGGATATAGTAATTTTTTTTATTTATTGCAAGTTAGGTGGAGTATAGGTTCGTGCTTATTGGGAATTTTCGGTAGGGCAGGAAAAGAACTTCAAGTTCACTTTTTTGAGGTGGGTTGGTTATAGTGACGCCATAGGGATTAAAAGAATATGACGCAGAAGAGGAGTAGCGGAATATTGAAGCAAAGTAGAATCGCCACTCTTGGGTGTTATAAGAGCGCTCCGTTAAACATGGCTGAAACGTCAGTATGTTTTCTAGAAGGAAGAATGGGGAAAAGTAAGGAGAATTTGCACTTATACAAAAGAACTGGAAATATATCTGGACTAGAACTATTTGATCTGATTAGCTAATCTGAGATTTTCTGTAAAAAGAACGATTACGTGCATTTAGTGCTACATCTTTGCTTTTTTTATTCATTACGATCTAGTGTGAAAGCAGGATGGAATCTAGAATATTGACGTGCGGCCAATAGAACATGTAAAGAATCACAATGTTGTGACGGGCGAAGAGATAATTACTAGACGTCAATATAGCGGTGAATATGGAGGATGCGTTAGTTATTTCGTGAGTCTCGAATGTGAAATTGCTAGATAGAGATCCTGAATCCATGTTCACCTGACAAATAGCTTTCTAAGCCTTTTGCAGCCAATCACTCTCCAGATAAGCGTCTTTGTATTTAGCAAAGGGAGGTGAAAGATGTCTAAACATTGACAGAGTATGTAATTAGCTTCGTGTGTACTGGTGAGGAACGACAGAATTTCTGCTGCAGCCAAAATACTTTTTGCGTCTAGTAGACAAATGTGCTGTTGTTTTCGTGATCTATAATCTCAACTTAAACTCTATGATAGTTCTTCTTGTGTTAATTCTTGCTGAAACTAACTACTTGAGATATCTAGCTGCTTTAAGTGTTTCATAACAAAATAGGGAGTGTTATTGGGATTATAGTAGATTGTTTTTTTAGCATAGGAACATGACACTTGACGGGAGCATCTGATTGTGTGACTTGAATCGCCTCTTTGTTTCTTGATAATTTGTGAAGACTTTGGCCTATGTCAGCACATTTTGTGAAGTAGTTTCACATGTGCTTATTATTTATATAGGAAGAAACGATTAAGACCAGTAGGTGTTGGTAAGGTAATAAAAGGAAGCTTATATTTTTAAAGAATCTACGATGCGAGTTGACAAGAGACCTTTGGGTCCTTTTTTTTGGTCTGACTGTAGTTTTAGGGTGCTATAGTAGTGTTGACATGTAAATGTAATGCATGAATATTGATAGACGAGGTATAATTTTGGTGTAGTTGTCTAAATAAGTAAGGGATTATTTTTTAGAGTTTCTTTTAGGTTGAAATGTTATCTATATATATATCTAAGGTGTGGAAGAGTAGTCATGAAGATTATTGATGAGGGTGAGTTCAATTAGTGGTAGGAGTTAACACTCAAAAAAGCTACCTGTGTAAGAACTATCCATTCAATTAATACTACTTTTGAATCATAGATTCCTGCGTTATTCCTATTTCTGCTAGCCATTATTCCATTTTGCCGAATAGTTTGCATCTTTACTTATTCAAAGTGTACTTTGTGTTGCCCAGAAAACAGTCAGTAACATAACACCTTTCCCATTAGGTTGTTGATTGGAAGTTGCAGGGGAAACTTACTTGTGCACTTAATGGAAGTTTAATGCGCTCTGCTGGATGTTTGTTGAGGTCATTTATATTGCAACTAGTTTATTATTTATTAATGTGGTAATTAGTGTGTTAAGTTAATCCATTTTTCTTACAGGGGAAAAGGTCAAGGTTTCAGATTTTTCTGGTACTGCGACCCAGAGGTTGTGCTAATGATCCATGTTTTTAAACGACGGCCATAGTAACAAAAATTAGCGCAATCGAGGTATACAACAAGCTTGTAGCAATTAACAAAGATAGGCAAGACAAGAGGACAAAAACCACAACGGGGCAACGGGTACTACCTAATCCTGATAGACTGACCGAGCCCGCTAATCATGAGGAGAGACAGGCCGAGTCTTAGCAAGACAGTTCGGAGTTTGCGGGGACGGTGCGCTGATAAACGAACGCAGATGCTAGAATTAATCTAAATAAGCCACGCGGCTCCGTCGAATGACTCGCACTGTCCGGGAAGGCTAAGAGTGGGATGAGTTATTGAGATGCGCTGTGACTGGTAATGGAAGGACACAATCAAAAGAGAAGGATAACGGGGCCTATGGTGTTGCAACACAGGATTCAGCTGATTAAGAATACGCAGAGATTATTACGTAATGCGCGACTGCGGATAATGGGTGTGTAGGAAGAAGAAAGTTACATCGTGATATACGTTCTTGGCGGCCCAACCTACACCGGAGGCAAGGGTCCAAAGAGAGAGCGCCAGGTGAAGGGGCAGTGAAATCGAGTCAATTGTGATGCCAGGAGGAGGGAGCATGCAAGCGGCAGTATCGAGGGTGTACAAGTTGGCGTCGAGTCGCATTTTGGTAGCGAAATACTGGGACGATGATGTTGCTGTGAGCACGTAGTGATTACATAGAATACTATATCTAGTTAGCAACCCACAGTAAGCCCCAAGTTATGTAGACTCCGTTGAGTATAGAATGGTTAGGGGCGACGTGGCAAAAGCTATAGGAGAGATATAGTAGCTAGAAGGAGTAACCAAAGATCGGCGACATGGAGTCAACATTTCGCACTACATTGCTGGAGAGAGTCCTGAAATCTGAGATCTACAGGCAAGGGCCGACAACCTTGTACTACATCGAAAGCAGCAGCTACGAAAGAAGAGCAGGGTTAGAGAACAAGGATAGCTGAATGAGATTCGATGACACATCGAGTGGGCTGTAGTGATGGAGAGAGTCAGAAAGATCTTATGATACCGATTCAGAGTAGGACCACAATTCAGGATGCGGGTGGAGGAGACGGAGCAAGCGAGATAATGCATCGCATGGTGCGCCTGGGAGAAGAAAGAGTGTTATCTTACAGTCAGCCACCGGGACCGTGCCCCCAGCCGAAGGCGTAGCTTTACACCCAGGAGATGGCTTTTAATTGTTGGAATAGGTTCAGACGGCGGTTACGGGAGATCAAACGGCAATTATGGATTGAGCTGGAACACAAATCCAAGATCACTTCCTGGATAGAGGACGGCTCCTTGAGACGGGCTAGGGAAAGAGAAACTTGTGCCACCGTAGCAAAAGCAAGGCGAATCTGGGTCACATAGCCTCGTCTGGCGGGGTCCTTACGCTCTTGTAACGAAGATGACCATATAATGAAAGTAACGATGTAATATGACCGCCTACGGTCTGTGGGGAGCCAAGAATCATATTTCGTTCAAGATTGGAGTTTTTAAACGAAGGACATTTATAACTTGGTTGTTGGGCTAATCTTCAGAAAAATTACTAAGGACACGAAATGTACTCATAAGCATTGTATTATGGAGTAGTTAATGCCGGATAGTCATGTGTCATGGTGTAAAAATAACAGGTCATCTCCATCATTCTGGGATCACACTATAACTACGTACTAAAGTGGCAGGTCTTTGACTTCATTGTAGGTGCGGGGCGATCAAAGCGATTAGACTCTATTATATGTTGAGTGGGAGGCATTGTATACGTCGAGCACGTTGGTTAAGCGGACACTAAATTCATAGCCGAAGAACCTTATAAATTCGCAAACGCGTAAGAAGAGCAAAATCTTTTTTTGTTAAAACCGAAGAGGCTCAACCAAAAAAAATGATGTGACGGTAGAGGTGTAAAGGGATCAGATGACGATATACACCGAACCATAAAATGCAAAACTGTAATGTTGTAGATTAAATATAAACTAAACCAACAACTGCAGATTTAGAAAGGTAACTGGAGATGGAGATCAAAAGATATGGAGGTTCATGAGTTATAGGACCTCTGAATTAGAAAAATGAAGTTTCGTAATTCGCGCTAGGTTTCTTTCCAATATCTGTCAGGGGTGACAACCAATGCATAGCTAATGGGGTAACGCCGGCGAGGCCAGCGAGCAGAGATATCACAATTAGAAGCAAAGGGTACGACGTACAAGATTCATCTGATCATCGGAAGGGAATGGTGTGTAAGAGAATCGTCAACGAACATCACAGGCGTCATCAAGTGACGAAAGACTTTATGCCACTTGGTAATTGATATGTAAGGTACATTCACAACTGAGCAACAGCGAGTTTTGTAGGATCTTCTTGGGCGGGATCAGAGAGAAAAAGTAACGGCTGTTTGAACTCGAAATATGGTGTGTCGGAGTTGGATATAGGAAGAGCGCAATAGTCACATGGGAAGAATCTTGATTAGTGTACAAGCGACAGTACGATGAACAGGCTAGGCACCCGCAGGTTTAGTATATGATAACAGCTGTGGAGAAGGATCGCTGATGCGTGTAGTCAGGGTTTATGGTGTACGCTTGTGATTGCACTTCTAGTAAGCGTCTTGGCTATAAGAGGGCTTAAAGTTGTGCGTGCTAGACATGTGCAGATGAGTTAGCACTATCATCTCGGATGAGATACGTCTCATATGCCAATCAAAGCCTGCCCAAATTAGATGTGTTAGAATTTTAATTTTTCCGGAAATTAGTAAATGTTCAGTCTTCTCGAAGGCGAGCAGACGTAGAATGTTATTAAAAGGTAACAAATGTCATATGTTTGCATCAAAATCCGAACACTATATTGGAAATGACATTTCTCATTTTCGACGAAATGCAACATTTCTAGACTTGTCGGCCGAAGCAATGAAACACTTTGCTTGCCCGGCCACCAGAACCGATGAGATAGAACAGGCCCGGCCCCGGGATCATAATAGAAGCCTATTCTTAGCTGCCAGCGAGCTACTTGGTGACGAGCCTAAGTAATTATATGACGTTCAATGAAGAAACTTTTGAGATTGGTGGTCACGTGATGGCCTTGTTTTTTAAAAGCATTAACCGAGTGTTGAATATAACCTATTTTTAATTCAAAAGTTGGACACCTGTTCCCTAACCCACGCCATATATAAGTCATAGAATGGTCTTAAAGTGACACATACTCAAAGGATGCAAGCATTAAAGTTTAGAGGAAATAGATTAAACAGGAAASMCYGAAAAACGAATGACCAGAGCAGCACAATTTGTCCAAAGTAYAAAAGAAGCAAAATTACAGATAAATCACAACAATGCAAAAACTATAAACCTAGTAACCATGAAGCTCCAGAAGCTCTAGCCACTAAACATCTAAATAACTCATTCTATCCCAAAGCATGTTGCATGAAAGAGCAGCTAGCCAGCTGATTAGAAGGTAGAAATTCACTGTAATCCAAGAAGCACAATACAGTAACTTCTCTTTGGTCACCTAAACCCACAAAGGGCATTTGCAACAACTTTACAACAGCAAACAAAATATTCATGATTTCCCAAGCACAGTAAAAACAAATTTCCCAAAGAACATGGAATCAGGAATGGCACGGGCTTTATCATAGAAAGGAAGCTGATGTGGAGTGCCTCAAAAGTCCAATGCGACAGAATGATCAGTAGCTCTTCTTTCTTTTTCCCAAGTCTGGTTCATCTATAACATTTAATGGTTACATAACCTTGACCAACTTCACTGCAATAACTTCATGAATGATGCTGATTCATGGAAWCATGGGTAATAAAAGGCATATAGACATTCAAAATATTAGATTTAATTAAGATTCCWTTGTTTGTGGCCATTCTCGTAGGCGGGCTGACAGTCAAAAAATATTTTTTTCAGAGATGGAACATTTAGAAGGTCCAGGTATTGAAGCATGTAAACAAAAGGTCAGGACAACCTCATGAAGAGTTTTGACTTGTCTAAATGCATCAGGGAACTCAAGAGAAATAAGAAGGCTTTAGAAAAGTTTCGAAGACAAAATCACTAGCCAGTTAGGTCATTTGCCAAAGTTTRGAGGCAGTGGAAAGTGGAAACCCTTGAAAGGATGCTCTGATTACACAAAATTKTACTGATACAAAATACAYATCAACTTCTCTAACCACTGAAGTTTTACTCACTGAAGGTACTGGATGAWTTTTTTTCCTTCAATTGCCTTTTGTGATTTGCTGAAGTTTACTCAATGGGTCGTTGCTTGCTGATTACTTTTGCCTATTACTTTTTACACATGCTACTATGTGGTAACCACAAAATTGGTAATGTTAAAGTTATCTTTACAAAAATAACCCCACMAAAAAATTAAATAAGGTACAAGAATGGCCTAACAAATTATTAATTTTTTTAAGAAAATTAAATATTAAAGCATAGCATATCCTTAGAGGCTTAAATATGAGMTACCAGTGTGACAATTACTTCTATATATAAGGRATATAAGTGTTCTCCGTGCCCCTTTCCTCACCAAAAAGTCCAAAATACATCATCTCCGTTGATGGCATTCCTTGTTGACCAGAACATTCACTAMATATGGGATGATTRAGTTTTAAAATACTTTTTTTCCKTATCTGGAGTTTTTTCTCTTTCTCTCTCTTAGCATCTGCATATGATTTTTATTTCACCTATTTCTCTCTTCTTTATTGTTCATTTTCCTAATGCAAACAGAGGGAGTACTATTTAAGCATGTTTTTTTTCTTCAATATTTAGCATTTTGGTTGTCAACAATTGATTAACTAACAAGAAATGCCTGTTAATAGGGTTGGGCAACTATTCATTCCAGGCTCAAAAGTTAAACAAGATTATTCTAAAAACTCCTACTATCTTATATAAACCAAAATTTTAAAAAGAATAAAGACTGAACCAAATAAAAGCCAACAAAACATTAGCAAGAATCCATAATTTGGTTATTTTGGTGTATACTGTGCATACATCATTGATTAAACAGATAACACAAAGCGAGATCAAAATWACAAGTCAAATATAAGGAGCRCCAAACCTTTAACAATATTTTTCCAGTGCCCAYAACGAAACCAGCATCAGTATTGCCTATTCCTGAGGCYAATTGACCAAAAGCTCCAGCYTTACATGTATGAGAGTCAGTCCCAAGCAAAACCTGAGAAATAACTATGAGATTTGCAGCTTTGAAACATTTACAAGACAAATAGTAAATGGCAGAGTGAAAAATACTGTACCTCTCCAGGTCTACAATGACCCTCTTGTGCAAGAGCAACATGGCATACACCTTTGTAGTCAGGATTAACCTGCACAGGTATTAAGATTCATCAAATTCTTAATCATGAAGGGAAATTGTTACGACTATCAGCGTGCAAATGTACCTTAAACGTCTGATAAGATCAGTTTCATGATGCATAAAAATATTGATGTTTCTGCTCCTTCGGGCAAAGTCTCTCAAGATATTCAACATCCGGTTGGTCCTGGTCCGTTCGACGCTCGTTTGAAAAATGAAGTTGTGGGATTCAGTGGATAATGACAGACCTTTTCAAACACGATCCCAACACTTCAGAGTATAAAAATGAAGCGAATAAGTAGAGTTAGCTTTGAGAGAGAAATATAACACTAAGCGAAGAATACAGTCGTGGATAGGTTTGAGCAGCTAGGTTGGCACGGAGACGGGTATGGGGGACATATACGGGTACGGGGAGCGGGGACGGGAAACGGCAATTTCCCAAAATTCCCGGGTACGGGGACGGTTTTGGGGGACGAGGTTTTTTTTTTTTAATCAAAAAAAATAGAGTTCTGGGCAATAAAATAAAGAGAAATATTAATGCAATAAAATGAAAATACAATACAAATAACGTAGTCCAATGTTTGCTACAGTTACCACATTAAAAAAAAAACACTAAGGATTGGGTCATTTTTCCAGATTGACAATTACTAATTACGAATTGACATAACAATTTTAAAAAAAGAACACCCTGTTAAAAATAGCGAAATAAACACATAAATCACAAAATCAAAACATAAACAATTATGGTTCATGGATGAATGCATAGGCAGTGAATAGCAAGAATAAATAATAAAATCAGTAACAAGTGCTCGAGCTGTTGTATATGTTTTTGTTGACCGTAATGAATATAAACAAACTCACAAATTCAACCGCAAGATAATATTAATCTAGAATATTAGTGAGCGGAAGAGGAAGGGAGAAGCGTAAACCAAAAGAAGAATGGCGGAAAAGCGCGGAAAAAAAGAGTCTGGGAGAACCCAGAGCACCACCGAGGCAGGCAGCCGTCGGAGGCAGCAACACCTATGGCAGCACCGAGGAAGGAGAAGCAATCCACGCAGAGAAGACAGGAGAGAGAGAAAGACAGAAAGTTTGAGTGATATTTTGA
This sequence comes from Bassia scoparia, assembly GCA_008642245.1. Lineage (NCBI taxonomy): Eukaryota > Viridiplantae > Streptophyta > Magnoliopsida > Caryophyllales > Amaranthaceae > Bassia > Bassia scoparia. The sequence continues at coordinate 64,484 of SNQN01001728.1, read as the reverse complement.
AATGAATTAGGTTTTGTGTTTGGGTAATTTGCTTTTGTTATGGTCGACAAAGCCCATATAGAAACAGCAACATTGTTTTTTGTCTTATAAATTTTTTTCAAGCGAAATGCCTTGCTGGGGACGGCTGTGAGTTTTCACCATGCGCCGTCACCCGCCTCGAATATCGTCCCGGGCGCATTTGGTGTGACGACGGTGCCCCGAAGTAGGGTCAACGCGTGCCGCTGATCGTCGCGTGGGGCCTGCAGGAGAGTCCCCCGTCCTGTATGGAGCCGTCCCCGTGAGCGTCCCCTCAGTGTCCGTTTTGTCCCGGGGACGGCGGTTAGCGGGGCCACCGATTACCGAGCCGCCGGTCCCTGGAGCTGTGTCGTGCAAGCCTGAGGTGAGAGTAACATAACAAAATTAGCTCTAATGAAATTTTAGGACAAAATGAGGGGTACACTGCATGTGGCAGTGCTTGTTTATTCTGTTCTTCTTTTCCTTTTCCTTTTTACAGGAATTGGTTCAAAAGAAAACGACTGCATATTTGTGCATTCAAAAGCATCACAGAACAAAGACAACCAGGAGGAAGCCTTAGTGATCGAATATGGTTTGACCATCAATAGGGCATATGGTGTTTTTTTCTGTTGTTTTTTTGTGGTTGCTAGGTAGTCATGGCACTCAAAAAAAAAAAATTTAAAAAAATAAAATAAAAAAATCAGAAAGTATGGAAGCAACATCCGAAATGTAGCTTTCTTTTAAATAATAAACCTGATTGTTGCATTGGACAAGGCCTTTTTTGTGTGTTGGTGATTATGAGAGCCACGGAATGGGGGAGGGGGTATGAGGATTCGAACCTTCTGACCACAATGTGATCAAAGGTGGTGTTAAATCATTGCTCCCACCCTTTCCTCGGACAAGCCTAAAGAGCAAAAAAAGTAGAAGATGCACCACATCTCAATTCTTCTATCAAGGTTATTGAACACAAAGAGGCCTGATAGTAGCGTTGTCGGATAAATACTGCGCTGAGAGGACAGCATAATTCAACCAATTAGGAAGAAAATATTTAATATATACCAATCGGTCAGGTGAGGGATGACAAGCAGCAGTCTGGTCCGCCACAATCAAACTATGTCCTGTTCTCATGGCATATGGTTGTAATTCTTGTTGCCATTTTCACTAACTGCCTTGTCTATACATGATTATTGCTAAGTATGGTGCGTGCAGTCCCAGCACAGAGACAACTCCTAAGAATATTTTCACAAGTTTTATGCGCCTCACAGTGTCTGTTTATAGAAACACTTGAATGGAAGCTATGAGACTTACATTAGCCCCTTTTTAATGTGTCTCGTCTGAAGTGACATCTTGTATCTGGCTAGCCAAGCCGTGGACAACTAGTTCTTTCTTGTGTGCTTTTCCTCTACAACCCTGATATGGTTTTCCTTACTTCTATCTTCTCCAGCTATGGTGATAACTTTTCAACGTATACTGTTGTCTCACGAGTCAGCAAGCATAATCTATTTCTCAGTCATGTTCTCTCACTGGAGAATTTATGATTTCACCCTGTTGTCATGTTTTATATCAATCAAGCTGGAGTGAATCTAAAAACTTTTGATACCCTAATAATTTAACACTAAAGGAAATTCACCAGAGATTTCTTTGTGTGATTCTTTTCTCAACAATAGTATGATAAATCTGTGTTTTATATTGCAGGTAGGTCTTTTTTTGGGCTCAATATTTTCAAATAATACTCCGTCATGACTTAAGAGTCCCTATTCTCAAGTGTTTTGCACAATAGCCACAAATCAGAAACGTCGGCAGATCAAGAACACTGACTTTAAAACTCTCAAGGAAAGGCTTGCCCTATTATTAATCTCCCGACGGCACCATCCTCTTCGAGTCTTTGAAGAGCAACTTATTACAAAACCTAGTGATAAGTGAAAATCCAATTACTGTGGTGTCTGAATTTTATGGTATCAATAAATGAACACTGCAGTCTAGTGAAAGACTGTGGAAGAGATGATAGTCAATGTCACACTCATGTGTATAAAATTTTGCAAGCCGGACTACAAAACCTAATGAATAGCATCAATTCGATTAATGTGTCATAATTTTTTGAATCATATATGTACACTTCCGCAGACTTTTTGCAATAGAATAGAGGCAAACCAGATTTAGTTGTATATACAATCAGACACATAACTAACCACTTCCATATGAACATAAAAAAGAGAAATTGTATGGACATATAACGGCCGTTAGCATGCTTCTGGTCGCAAATTCTATTCGCTTAAAGATGCCAAATAGGACCTGAGGTCCGCAAACATTCATGGGTCATCGAACTACACTTCAACATCTAAATCGCGCAGAGCATTATCACCTGGGGTTAAAGGGGTCTCTCAGAAGCTCTAGCCAAAATCTTTTCAGCTCAAGTTGTCAATTTGCATTTTTCACCTGATTGAAAAGATTCCAATCTGAAAATTAGGAATAAAAGACCCCAAAAACTATTAACCGCCAATTATATATTATCTTGGTAGATATAAGCTTCAAACATATACCAACACACAAACACGTTGTGATTTAAGGATTATTCCAAATAAAGAACAAAAAATTGAGCTAATACTTTTTCATTTGAGATTGTCATTTCAACTTTCAACTAATCAAAATATCAATCTTGAATATGAAGCAATTGGACTTGCTGGAGGTGTTCAGGGTAGAAAGGGCATGGAGGAGGAAAGATCTATGTGGATGACCACAGGAATGATTAATTTTGGGTTCATGCGTAGCTATTCATTTATGGGACTAAGGCTTCGATTATAAATCTTCATACCCAAGAGTTAAATCACCCAAAACTAAATAACCTAATTAATTAGACAAGAGATTCAGGCATGTAGCATGGAACTACCACAAACAATGGAATTAAATCATAACAGTGAAAAGGAATTTCTCGAATAATAAAAACATAAAATTGAGGCTAATACCATTTTTTCAAGTTATAGTTTGCACTACTACGAAAATTGAAATGAAACAGACAAAAACATTGAATTAAAAATGAATTAACGAGAACACAACTGAACGCCAGTGGTAGATATAGGCTTTCTCTCAGATTGTTGTGGCGCCATAATGAAAGTATCTTCTTTTGACCTCATTTTCCCTGCATTTTTGAAGCTGAAATTGGGAGCACATTCGAGGGAAGAAGAACACATTGAAGAAAACCCAACATCCTTCTGGCATCAAAACAACAAACAACAACAAAAGGGTCATAAATCAATTCACAAAAAAAAAAAAACAATTAATTTTTTTTTTTAAAAAAAAAGACATGAAATGAGGGAGTGAGATAATGAGATGAACCTTGTGTAAGAGATGATGAATGAGTTGAAGAGTTGCAGACAGAAGCCGCCATTAAAGGGAACAAGGAAGGTCAGCAGTTGTTGTGGTTGCGAAGGTTGCAATTGGTAAAGAGGAGCTTAAAGAGTTTGGAATTGCAAAGAAGTGATTGAGAATGTAATGACTTTAAAGTCTTTAACCTATGAGCGCACTACTTTGAGGTGGTATAAAAGTTGGTTGAACTCGTGTCGATTTGTCCAAACTTTGTCTACGTAAAAACATGTAATGTTTGCGTGAGACGCAAAATTTATCTCAATCTTTTAGAGCTATAAATATTGTCCTCAGGGTTGAAATTGCATTGTATTTGTGACTTGAAGTCCCACCGTAGTGATTTGTCGGGGGGTTGTTTGCATGAGTGCGAAGATGTCGTTTTCTGACCTCGGCGATTCGCAAATAGTTGTGACGTATAATTAAGACACTCGTTTTAGGGTTGACCTCGGTCGATTAGTCAAGAATTTTGTGTGGTGTACACAAAATTGTTCTTAAATGATAACATATGTCAAAGTTACAAAACTTGCTCGCTGATAAAATTGCACTGGTGCTTGTTGTCCGAATTCTGTCAAATTGATTTTTTGGGTTGTTTGTGTGATGTGAAATGTTGTTTCTACCCGCGCTTTGTAATATCAAGTGATTAGTTTATCGATCGCTCCTAAGACATTTTCAATCTAAGTATAATGAACCAAAATGGGATTTATACAAATAAGAATTATAACACGAAGACTAATTATCAAGGCAAAAGCTAAACGAGCCCTCCCGACTGCCCCGAGGCGTTTAATAAAAGAACTAAAAGTAAAAACTATTAAATGAATTATAAACTTAATTACATCGATGACGTGTGATTTTGGCGCATGCATTTCAAAATTTATACGTTATTTTAGGAATGTATTTAAATCTTATCTGATGTCCCATAGCGCGTGTCCGTATAGCATAATCGATTATAACAAATAGAATTCAGATAGATTTATGGACCCTTGCACGGTGAAACAGGCAGCAGCAGCAGAAGTGACTAAAACGGCCGACCGAAACGCCCGTCACATTTTTCAATGGATTTGGTAGAGCTTTTCAACTCGTTTAACTTTAATGACTTACGCACGACCACAAATAAACAGGTCAGTTCGTGTTGGACGCATTTCAACGCCGTTATAACTCGTTGTAGAAAAATTCATTAATTATATAAAAAATTCTTGCGTTTGGACTCAAAAAATAAGAAGCCCAATTATCTCAAAAAAATCAACAATCATAACCCCTTTCTCTCTCCTCTCCTTATAGGCGTGGGCCCCACTCTGTCGACGGGAACGGCGTCTCTGGTGTTGGCGCTGCTGCCATTGTTGGCATTGCCACTGCTCTGTGGTTGCTCGTATCTTAATATCGTTCTTAGGGTTCGCTTAAAGGTATTTTCTGTCTCTGCTCCTATTCTTCCGCACCAATTTATAATTTTGTTCCAATTTCCAGCTTCCTTTTTTTTTTTTTTTTGAATTAATTTTGCTGGAGTTTTGTGTGAATTTTGTTGGTTTTATTATGAGTATTGTTTGGGGGGTTATATATTGTTGTTTGGGTTTTGGGAGGTGGGGGGGGGGGGGGGGGGGGGGGGGGGGGGGGGGGGGTGATTTTGGGGCAGAATTATTCATTGATTTTGGGGCTGATTTGAAGACCAACAATGAAATATATATAAGTTAAAACCTAGCAACACATGTCAAATCAAGTAAGCCATTATTGTTACAAAAACAATTAACTGGTTATTAAACAGTAATAGATTAGACTTTTTCCCTTGTTTTATTAAGGGGTTTTAGCAAAATCTTGAAATTGCTAGCATATACTAGTTGTGATGAAAAATAATCAGTATAAGTTAAGGGTATTAAGTATAAGCTAATTTTAGGACATGTTTTGTAGGCTGATTTCTTGTGATGGAGGTCATTGGTTGACCCTTATACTGCTTGAATTCACTATTCAAGTTGTTTTTTGAGTTGCTTTCATATGCCTTGGCAATGAAACAATGGATAATGAGGCTCTCGTTGAGCTAGGTTATATGAAATGATTAGGAAGTCATGGTTTTGAAGGGTGTGCAGATGTTGTGTTGAAGCACAGATACACTTACTGTGGGTTTTGTGACTTTTGTGCTTGTTTCGGAAATGTTGTGGGTGGTTATTTGGGTGGTGCAGGTGTGAGCTGTGCACGCACCCGCGCTAACGCCTACTAATTTCTCGGAGTGAAAAATTAGCGTGCCAAACTGCATTGCTTTACACAAATGCTGGCACATGCACTACAGCAGCGCGCTGGCCTCCAAGTGCATGCCAGCGGCTTGAGGACTAAGGGGAGGGCGGGGAAGCTCAAACCCTGCACACGACAGCCGCCTATGCGCATGGCATTTGAGCTGAACTCTTTTTCCGTGGATTTTGGCTATTTTAGAGGTCTTTAGTTTTGCTTTTAGTAAGCCAGTTGAATTTCCGGCTTTGTTTGGTTTCTTAGGTGTATTGCCCTCATCTTTGGGATGATATTCAAAAACCCTTTTTGTATCAAACTTATAATCATCTTTTGCCTTGAATGAAAATTGAAATTTTCTCTTTTGTCCTTTCCTTTCATACTCCACCGACTAGTAGCTGCTTCTATTTTTCTTACGCCCCCTCAAAGCCCACAAACAGAAGATTCTCTCTTTCTCTTAGTTTGTATATGTTTTTCTTTAGTAATTATAAGCCAATGAAAAGAGCCAAGGGAGTTGAATAAAAAATAGTTTATTCAATAACAGTTAGCAAGTTGGGAACTCTGGTTTTGCGATTTTTTTAAATGTAAAGAAAGATAGAAGACAGAAGGCATTTATCTAGTAAAGCAATAAATCTTCAGGCTATTCTGCTGGGAAGATTCGGTTGGGTGGCTGTTCCTTTAAACAGCAGTGCTCGCTAATGTGAGGTGATAACCATGGGTAATGGAGTTTCCATTTGTCGGTGTTACTCAGGTCTGCTTGGACCCTGGGTACTGGACATTTTGTTTTATTCTTGTAACTCGTTTACTGTTTGGCTTTATTATTATTTCTTGCTAAAGATTTGTGGGTTCGTGTATTCGTGATTGGGATAGAACTTCAGGCAAACAGCCTATTTCCAACTGCCCCTAAATTTACCTTAGAATGGTATGTCGATCAAACTGATATGTCTATGAAATAGTCGAATACCCTCTAAATTGTGCTAAGTTTGCTCTTCCTTTTTTTTTCTTTTGTATGTCCATCAAAAGTTTGGCCATGTGGATTGTTTTCGACCTGCTCGGTCCGCATAATTATTAATTAGATATTATCTTTTACAGGCTTTTGATTTTGGTTCTTGGTGATGCATCATAAAGTTATACCTGTAAAGCTTTTGGTTCTTTCCAATAACTTATGGTTAGCTTGATCTTATTTTGTGTTTAGAATTTGGAGATGGTGGTGTTTCAAGTTTGGATCCATTTATATACATGCAGATTCTGATTTAACAGTATGATCTTTTTTAATTCCCCAGAAGTGGCGAATTATCTTGGTTTGAATATTGTCAATCACTCAATGGTTGTACTAGTACTTAGTAGTAACATGTGATGATCCGATTTTGGAAAGTTTGTACTTTGATATTGTCCTAGCAGACATCTAAAAAAAGTCGATCATGAGCTTGACTGGGATAGGCAGGCTGTGAATTCGCTTTCTGAAGTATTGTGAGTTGCTGTCAGGGGACTTGGTCCTTTCATTAACTACTCGATAGTGGAGTTGTAATTTTCTGTTCGCAGGTTTCATTCCTTTGAGTGTCTGCTGGGGGTGCACATCTTTTGACTGACGCGGCTGTCTGGATTATGTGCTTCCAGTATTGGCAGGTTGTGTGAAATGTGCGAGAGCTACCTCGAAGGCGCGTAATAGGAAATAGCAAGGAAATCGCAACTTATTATGCCATCTATTGAGAACAGAAACTATAACCAGAATAATATTTCAAGATCACAGAGCTAGAGACGGGAAGTTGAGCGCAGTGTTTTTTGGTCATGAATGCCGATCGCAACACGATGACCGCCTTCAAGGAGAATGCCTACGGTAATAATCGGAGGATGTGGCTGGTAGAAGAAGAACCATCAAGGAAGGTCTTGCCAGCGCGTGCATGAGGAACAAAAGGCATAGAAGAGGTATATCGACTAGGCTCATACGAGGCTTGGCAGGACAAAGAAGAAAGAAAATGCGCGGAGTTTGGAGGGCTAAAGTACATAAATGCAGGCATGCGAAAGGGGATGATGTCAAGTGGACAGTGACCAAAGAGAAGTAAGGTAAGTGCCCAGGGCGTCTCTGTCTGGCCTCCCGGCGCGGTACTTGCGAATCATAGTTTTGGTAGCATTTAGGTTGCTGTCAAATAACTTGTCATCTTTTGCTCAGTATAATGGTGGCTCGTAGCTTACTTACATATCATAGCCGAGTAGTAGTTATGAGGATAGTGTTGAGGTGTCGTAGACATATTTGGTGTGGAGTTTGGATTTGGTGTTTTGTTTGGATGTAGATTAGGGAGATTCTCGAATCATTGGGAAAGATTACAATGTCAAGTTTTAGCCAGCATTGTCTGCAGAGAAAGATGCACATGTTTGTGGGCGGTTCGGGCATATGTATGGCCTGAGTAGGTGTGCCGTGTGCGGAGTTGAGCTGTAGTGTATGCGAATTGCTCTTGGTACTCAGTTGACCAAGAAATGGAGGCACAAAGGAGAAGAAGAAAGGAGTGAAGGTGTATGAGATTTGCCAAGAGATCCAAGGATCAAAATCTTTGTGGTCGGATGTGCAAAATGACAGGTGTCACCCATTCAACGCTAGAGTAATTGCCTTGTCGGATGGTACTGCGTAGTGGTGTGACTCATTTCGTAATGTTGACGATAGACTTGTGGACGGATTAAAGTTGTAACTGTAATTAACGATAGAAGGTAAAGACGTGTGCATTGAGAGCGTTGGTGAGTACCCTGAAGTTAAGCAATTCAGGTTTTGACTCGTTCGCGGCTTTGACGCGAGTATCAACAATAGTATGAATCCGTTCGGGTGAGATGGTCATTCGACTAGATGGTTGATTCTTTACGTGGTTCGATACTGTATATCGATAGAATTTAATCTGCGTTAATGGTGGCGTGAAATCACTGATTGAATGTGCTGTGGTGTAATGTGTTTCTTGTTCGGAACGATGTGAATATCTTTAGAGCTATTCGGACCTCAGAGGCTTGATTCATGTTGATGTGGTGTCTGCTTGTTTCAGGCGTGTCGCGGATGATGCGGTTCAGTCGGTTGGTATTTCTAGAGGTGTGGTGTGAAGTGATAACAACTAGAAGAGCACTAGTATAAAGGTAGTCGATTGTCAAGTAAATGCGTTAGAACTTAGGATGTGTTAGCTGAGTAGTGAAGATGGCGATGAAAGATAATGAGTGGTGAGGAAGTGGATATTTGTTGGTGAGCTCGCATTGAGGTCGGACGGCTGGCTCATAGATAGATGGCGTCGTTATGTAAATATGAATATGAACGAGTCGCAATAATATGGTGAGAGAATTATTTCAGTATGATTTGACGTTGTAGTCAGGTCGTCTTATACTCCATATGCTTAGTAGTGAGATGCGGCTCTTTTATAACGTATAAGCACTAAGGCGAGATTTTGTCAATCGGTCTCTGAATATATAGAATATTGAACTTAAAGAGTAGGGTGTTACTAGTTTAGTACGAGATAGGTATAGGTATGTAGGTTATAGTTAGGTCTCGATTTAGCCGGCGTTGCACAAGGGTGCTCGCTGAGTAGCGTGATTCGAGATTGTTTGCATTTTGGATGTCGGTTTGTGAGTTAAGTGTGGATTGTGGTCTCTGTGGCTGCTGCTGTTCAATTAATGTATAACAGGGAGTTGTGTCAGAGCGAGAAATCGATGGAGTTAAAGTTAAAATAGCAGTAATTTTGATACGTATAATCAGGAAAAGAGCAGTGTAGTGTTACGGTACTCTGAGCTGCGTGTGGAAAGGTGGGGCTGCGGTTGACTGTGTAGGGATAGTGTGTAGTATAGTTTTTATGACACCGTCAGTATAGTGTCGAGTTAACTGTATTTGTAGTGTAGGCATAATGTTGAACGCATGCTGTACTGCTTTGGTTGTACTTGTTATCGTTCATTCGGAGATATAAAGAGGGTGTCGCGCGTTGATTGTTCAAAACTAACGTGAGTCTCGTTTAGACAAGTCGAAATGATTCTTAAGATTCTTATGTAAACTGTGTTGAGGTCAGACATAAGGTGACGTTACATGTTATTGCGGTGAATGGAGTTACTGCGTAGGTTCTCGGTCGATGAGGATGCCAAGATCGTGTGATGAGATGAGGTTCAATGATCGGAATGTAGACGATTCTTAATTTCAGGGTTATTTATAGCTACGCCGATAGAGGTGTCCCAGTGCATAGGATATACAAGCATGTCGTGCTATGGTGTTAGATCTGCACGCAGTCAGGTGTGGTTATGCCTCGTTAACTGCAAGTGTCGATGAACGAGGTTTTTGTTGATAACGTGGGGAACCCGGACGCTCCGCCTAAAGGTAGTTGTAGGAGCCGGGTATATCGGACGAGGTTAAGCTCCGGTTGCTACGTTGATAGACGCTGTTCGAGTGGAGTCGTGTCTTAGCTTGTGTCTAGTGGAGGTATACGTAGGATGGCACATGGGACACATTCGTTAGGTACGTCTGTGGAGTGGGTCGCAGTTAGTGGACGCGAGCGGTAGGGACCTGGAGAAGAAGGTGTGGGATAGTTTAGGTGCTGAGGTATGGGATGACTTGGTTGTATTTGTCTGTGTGCCCTGATAGTCGGTAGGCGTCAGCGAACCGAGCAGTTATGTATATATATGTAGCGTATCGGTCGTGAAGAATGGTTCAATGCGCTATAGCGAGGCGGAGATACGCTTTTGAGCATTTACGCGCGCATTGTCGCGTGGCACGGTTGAGTTGATACTCGAACTTTGTGTGAGATGTATTGTGCAGATTCTTGGAGTTAAGCTTTTGGTAGTGGAAGTGATATTGAGTCTTGACCATGCACGTATCAGATTCTACTGGAGACAGCGTTGCGCACCGATGGATCGAGCGGTATTGGTTAGGCGTTAGATGTTTGTGGATATAAGAGTTGATATATATATTTTAACGCACGAATGACATAAATACAGAGCGTAGTGAGAGATTAGTGGTAACCTTAAGATTGGTAATGGTGTTGTTTTAAACTTATAGTAACTCAAAGTAGATGGATCATGCACTGAGATTCGAATGTTATCTGTTGAAATGATAAAAGTTAGCGGTCGAAGGGGATAGCAGATTGATTATTTTTTCGGTCAGCAATGTTGACGATTCTGGCAGATTAATGTAGGTTATCTAGCGAGGATCTCTCGTTCGGGGAGTACTATGATTGGAATACAGCGGTTCGTACAGGCAGTCATCCTGCTATGGTAGCGTGTTGATGAAGATCTCTGAGCTGGAGTCAACATCTTCGAGTATAGTCAGCTGCCGATATGGTGAGCTCAACCATAGATATAATCACTGTAGATGCGAATCGTAATCTAACCTCCTTTGCTCGTCCAGGTGATATCAGTAGTGCGTAGGGATAGATGCTCTGAGAGGTGGAGGTCGTTCTCGTTACGTCTGTGGAGGATCTCTGGCTTAGTCTCTATGTAGTTGATCTGGTAGATGCTATGTACAGTTTCGTTGCTGGGCGAGATATCTACAGTGAGCGCTGCGGATTGACGGATTCGTGTAAATTGAGCTGTCATGGTGTTGGGGAGATCAGGTGTGACGTCGTGAGTGTGATGTGTGTGTGGGTTGTAAGTCGAGATATCAACGATCGCGTGATGAGATAATAGTTACATCTTGAATGTTACCTGCAGTAAGCCACGTTGCGTGTGTGCAGGCTGTGTTGCGCTGATTCGCGTCAGCGTGTGGATGTACCGCGGTCAGAGTCTGATATAGCAGACGACAGAACTCGGGCTGAGGATTGTAGTTGCAGGTAGAATGAGTATAATCCGAGCTTGACAGCTGATGTACAGTGTGAGGACATTGAGAACCGGTTTTTACAATAGAACTTTTTAACAATAGTGTCACTTTCCTATTTTTTTTTTGTTTACTTTTTTTGTTTTGAAAAAAATTCCCCTTCTTTGATGCTTTAAAAGATTTTTTTGCTTTCTTTGTTTATCGCTGATGGTTGTTAGGTAGTCTTCTAAGTTTTTATTGTAGTTTTAAAAAGATTTCTTTAATTGAATTTTTTCAAATAAAAAAACCTTAAACTATTTTTATGTTTACTAAACGGAATAGATAAACCAATAGTCCATGCGTTTCAATTTTTCGTTCAAGCGTATCTGTGTTGTTACTCCTCCGAAATATACACAAAATATATTATTGACTTTGGTTTTATATAACTTTTTAGAGAATGCATCTACTTTAAGTTAAATGTTCCCTTTATATTTATATTAATTGTTATATGTTCTGAAATGTATGAAGATCCATGATTGTTGTAAGGTACCATTGTAAAGTATACCTTGATTTCTGTACATAACTTACAAAATTTTGGTTGTTATTTATGTATTAAACAAGTGTTTAATCGGAGTATTATCCGGTGCCAAAATACTAATTATTTTTAAAATACACGCGTGGGACAAATTAAAAACAAATGTAACACAACCTATTGTACTCGGAGAAATAATGACGAAGTATCGCCGTTAGTGTGACGCTGACAAGGATGCTGTCGTTGGAAGATCACGTGCAAACAAGATTTGGACAATTCCATCTTCCTTATTTATTTTTCTTATTTTTCTTTTTAAAAATACACAACCTAACGAAAGTTAATTGCATTTCTCTTCGCATTGGATTTTCTACTATAATTCTTTAAATTATTTTTTTATATTAGAGATATGACCAAAGAAAATGATATTGGTAATGAATTCGGTCAGTGAATCTTTACAAATGCAGAGAACTTTCGCGTACACTTCACAAGTGCTTCTCAGTTGTATTAGTACCGCTTGAGTGTAGATTTTATGGCTTGGGACATAGCAGCAATGGTTTCCTACATAAATCACTAAGATTTTAATCGATTATTTCCGTATTTATCGTTTTCCAAAGAAGTTTCTATCTTTTTTATTTTTCACGCATGTTATAGCATGTATTTTGACTATTTTAACCAACCTTCGTTTATAAATTTGAATAAAAATATTTTTAAAAACAATATCTTTATAAGTTTCTCATGACGTGATTAAAAAACGCATCATATATGTGTATTTTAATGATATATGGAACAGAACTTTGTACACCCTTTTCAACGACCCTGATATAGTAATCTTCGTTAATTTTATTACTTGTATAATGTTCCTCGATGTCGATGCGCATCTGAATTGGGTGCGTGCTGTCGACGTGCTCTTACTTTCTATTTTTAGCGATGTTCTCATTTCTCAGAAGACAAGGAGAAGTGTTTCTATATTTGCGTAGCCGAGATTTTCTCTATGCATTCCATGCGTGTTTTTGGTTTTTCTAACTGTTAGGAGGATCCGAGTTGTGAGGATGTGTGAGGAGATAGATTCTATATTGACGTAGTGCTTGGGTAATGCGTGTGAACAAAAACCTAAATGTGCATATGTTATTCTATTTGTTTGAAATCCATTGTTGCTTGCGTGAAAATAGTGCATATTTGACTTATGAAGTTGCCTTATTTTTAAAGTGCGCTTAAAATGTCTAATATCTTAAATATAATTCCTGACGTGATATATTACTTCTACGCTAACAGTCAGTAAAAGTTGTGGAAATATATCGATTATTTTTTTTATATAAATTCATTCGAGCTAATTAAATTCGCAGAGAATGTGATCGACACTCTAATATATAAAAACTACGTATTTGGTGCACAGCGATGCGTGCTTACATGTTTTTTTAAAAAAGTTATTAAGTATGGGGGAATCATATTTATATTTAGCTTAGTTTTTGTAAACGACTATGAATATAATACACATAGTACTATTAAGCACGCGATGCGTGCAATCAGTTTTAATTAAAAATTTAAACCAAATCATTATTAGAAAAAAATCACATAATTGGGTTTTACATTTAATTTAACAATGGGGTGAGGTTAATTAAGGAGTTTTCAAATTTTCGATGCAATTTTTTTCCTTTCAATTGAGATTCTCTACAAAGAATTAAATGATTAATACATTGACATACAAATAGTAAATTGAACACATAATAAATTAAATAGATATTAATTCAATATGATTTTAATAATAATGCAATGATTAACTGATTCATGTGAAAAAATTAGTATATGTATTAAATGTATTTTATATTTGAATTTTTCATACTATTAATAAACATTTTTCAAAATAATTGTTGCCAATGTTTAAGTGATTCATGAAATAAATTAGAACTAATGTCATTAATTTATTTTATTTGAATGTTTTTTAGCATCAATTAATTAAACTTTCTTTTCTTTTTATTAGTATGGAAAGTCAAAAAAACAAAGAAAATTTATATTTTTTAAATTAAGGGCAAATTAAAGTCTTTTTTCATCATTAAGGGTGTTTACGTCTTTAATAGGGGGGAACACCATTGCTCCCCTTGGCTTATATAGATAAAGATGTTGATGGATCTTAATAAATGTATTTTTTTGAATGTCAAACTTTTATACTCAAATATGATACATAGTTAATTAGTTACATTTATCAATGATTCCAATAATTGGATTGCTAAACGAGTCCGTTTTTATGGAATCAAAAGTCCCACATTTCCGTGTAAAACTTCCATATTGCCCTTCAGATTCTCCACCGGTCCGTAACCAACCTAACGCATGGACGCCTTGCATAGGCGTCTAGACCATGGTATGGACGCTTGGCCCCGTAGGCGTCCCACACCATGGTCTGGAACGCCTATGCAGGCGTCCATACATGGTGTGAGAACGCTACGCAAGGCGTCCATGCCATTCAAATCCACATGTTTTTTACGTAGTGTTGGGTGGTGGTTGTTGGTGGTAGGGTGTGTCAGGTGGTGGTTTTTGGTGGTAGGGTGCCTTGGTGGTAGTATGTTGGTGTTGGGTAGGTGTATTGGGTGTTAGGGGAGAGATTGGAGGAAGGACGTGTTAGGAAATTCATACGAAAGTGGACTTTAATTCTAGTAAACAGTGGAATCTTCGAATAGTATTCCCTTCCAATAATTGTAGATTGCATATTATGGAAAGTCATCACATGTCATAGTATTAAGTATTAGTTAGAATAGTTTCTTTTATTAAAACAAAGAATGCACACATATTCGCCCTTTGTAACCTCCCTTTTTCCATCATCGTTTTGAACTAACTTTCCATATCTCTTTCATGCATAGAATGAACAAAACCTTCTACTGAGCTACTTTGCTTTAGCTTGGGTCCAAGCTAGGCTTTTCTTATGAAAATGGAAAATAAATTCTTTCAATTCCATTGCATTGGGGTGATGTGTATATGAATGAATTATTTGATGTTGGTCTTTGGACCAGCTCCATCATAAATCATATATAAATAATTCCATCAGTAAATATATGAGAAAAATTTAACTACTAGGAATATATAGTGAGTCAATTTTGGAACCGACTTTTTCTAATTAAGATTCCTAACCCGAGACTCATGGATTTTATTCCAGCACAATAGGTCGTTATAGGCCAATAAGGGAAGAAATGAAAAATACCTCTTGGGTCCAAAGTGTATTAAGGTAAGATAATACCTAAGCGAGGCTCAAAAGGTCAAATTGCTTGATATTACAAGTTTATCATTACCAAATTGTACATAAATACGGAGAATTCATACAGTGCATGTAACTTTTCATATTCCTAAACTTAAACGTTTATTGTGCAGTATGTCCCCATTCCCATTAATTAAGCGCACCTCTCGACTATCACGGCTATGGCGAGCTATACACTAGAACTGATCCGCGATTAAGCGGCACCTTTCTTGACCAACCAGCATCTCTGACGATCCCTGATGCCCGATGAGCTAGACACTAAGAGAAAGAAGAGATTACAACACAAAACACACACACCACACAACCCCAAATATTCATCAACGTATGCAATTTTATGAAGCTTCTAAAGGCTCCGTTTGTTTTGAAGGAAAACAATTTTCATGGAAAATTATTTTCTAGGGAAAACCATTTTCATGGAAAATCATTTTCTAGGAAAAAAGTTTTCCTTTGTTTGATTAGAGGAAAACTCACGAAGAAAATGAAAAATGTAATAGAAATGAAGGAAGGTTGGGGGAATGAATAAGAGAAATGTAAGAAGTGGGGAGGAAATTGTGGCATTCCTTCTGTACAAAAGGAAAATGATTTTCCTTTTCCAAAGTGACATTTTCTCCTTTGAGGAAAATAATTTTCTACCTCTTTTCAAAACAAACAAAGGAAAACTAAAAAAGGGAAAAAAAATCTTTTTTCGGGAAAATCTTTTCCGTCAAAACAGACGGAGCCCTAATGTTGCACAATTTGGTTGGTGCTAAGCTAGCATCACACTAATTTACTACTATCCCAACAAGTAAACGCAACATAAAGAGAGTCCAATGCAAAGTAGCTTGCGTGTTGGCTAACATGGCTTATTTAAATCCTAATGTGTCGGTGCTAATGTGTCCACATTTTATTGCCTCATACTTTTTGGTTTGAGTAAAACTTCTAAATGGCAATATTCCTATTCTAGTTCCTAGTATTATTATTATTTCACAAATCATGAGTTGGCAATTTTGGCACTATGATGTGAAATGAATTGAACCCAAAGTGTTCATTTTTAGCACACATGGTGTAACAAAAGTTGACTCAATTAGTCAATTTTAATCCATCAATAATTTATTGATTTCTTTTTTTTGTGCAAATGAATCGAATGGGACACAGGGAAAATACAATTATAACGAGAGTGTAGAGATTAAAACCTTTTCACGTACGTAGTGTATAGTTGCAAACTTCAATCTTAACAGCTGGATGTGTTTTCTAACATGGATTAAGTGTCTACTCAACACAGGTATTCAATTGTTAGACGTACTCGTCCATTTTAATATAATGAAACCCACTTAATATATTTTTTGAGGTCTCATTTTCTTTCAATTTCTTTGAGTATAAAAGGTTTGGTAAGTCAAAGTCAATACCAATTTCCCATAAAAAAAAAAGTCAATACCAATTATTGTAGATTTATAAAAGTTACTTGAAATTAGTACATTATATATCAATTAATAATTATCATGTGAAGAGAGAGTCGTAACAAAAAAAAATTATGTACTCGTAGATATGATATCTCAACTTTGCAATCGATTAAATTAATTGGCATAAACTTCACTCAATTTATGTTGATTGTATACTCATTGTGGTATAAGTCTCATGTTAAAAAAACTGGATTGCTAAACGAAGTCCGTTTTTACTGGAATCAAAGTCCACATTTCGTGTGAATTTCCCATATTACCCTTCAGATTCTCTACCTCCCTAACCACCAGCGCATGGACGCCTTGCATAGGCGTCCAGACCATGGAGTGGACGCGTATGCAGGACGCCTTGCATAGGCGTCCAGACCATGGAGTGGACGCGTATGCAAGGCGTCCATACCATGGTCTGGACGCGTATGCAAGGCGTCCATGCATTCAAAATCCACATGTTTTTTACGTGGTGTGGGTAGTGGTTGGTGGTGGTAGGGTGGTGTTAGGTGGTGGTTTGGTATTGGGTGAGGTGTGTTGGGTGGTTAGGGAGGGGATTGGAGGAAGGGGTGTTGGGAAGTTCACACGAAAAGTGGACTTTGATTCCAGTAAAAGTGGACTTCGAATAGTATTCCCCTAAGAAAAATGGTAAAAGTAGTTGGTGCACTAGTTTCACGTATGTAATGACACATTTCTAAAGAGCATGAACATTCTGATTTTCTTTTAAAATAAAGATAAAATGAAAAGAAAATAGACTAATTTAAACATGGTATTACAAATTCGATGTATATTACTTCTACTCAAAATTGAAACAAGGTATTATGAATGAAGTTCCAACTCATATATACCCCTACCCTAATACCTACTCATTTCAATTCAAACGTGTCTCTCTCTAAAGTGCATTACTCTTTTACCTTTTCAAAATCAGGTTAAATAAGTTATGTTCTTTGGATCGAACTGAATCGATCTAAACTCAATTGAATTAACTAAACTGAAATGAATGTTTTATTGACAAGAAAATTAGGTTAAGTAACTGAATTGAAGCATCATTGAATTATGTCAAAAAAAATAGAGCCCAAGTTCAAATTAGGTACACTCGAGTTTAATTAACCAAGTCTGTACTACCCTAAAACAATTGGTTGCATTAGGTTGGTCAATCAACTCAGGTAAGTTCAGATCAATTTAAATAAATTTAGGTTAAATTAATAAGAGTAATTGAAGAGAAGATAACACACCCAATTTCCATCTCAACTTCCCTTTAATTTCTAGCGATCAAATTAAAACCCGACCAGTACATAAGGGTCATCCTAATTCTATGTTACTCACCAATTAATAATTGAATGAAGACCCTAATTCATGCACCCTAATTCCAATTTGGTAATTGTATAAGCCGTTTTGTTAAGCATATGCCATATCAATAATAGAAAGCTTTCCCAAAACATAGGCGAATTCATCAACATACTCGAAGTTAGCCCATGCAAACAAGCTAAATTGTCAATTGCACGTTAGCTAACTAATTGAAGTACATCATTTTGCATTTAAAAGTCCAAATGCAACCCATAAATTCCAGTGGCGTAGCCAAGATTCGTACATTGAGGGGTCGAGATTCGTATGATCTAATGTCGTATCTCGTACATGTGTCCAAAGAGTTAAACCCCTAAGGCCGTGACCACTAACATATATATATCCTCAACAACAAGCAATTTATACGATTTCACAGTTAAGTTCAACGACAGGGAGGCCATGACCCCAAGTCCCCCACAACCCCTTGGCTCCGTCACTGGCTCATTGCCATATTATACATAACCCTAAATTAAAATTTTAACGGGATATTTGTCCCCATTTCTTATTAATTGAAACAGTTTGTCTTTTAACACTATTTATTAGTTTCACTTTTAACATATCATCAATCTAGTTATCGAATATTTTTCTTCAATAATATGAGGCTTTTTACTTCAACTTATTAAGTTAGTTTAAAAAAGCGTATGTAATGTATGTAAACGTAGCAATGTTCGTATGTACTACGTATATAATTTGATCTGATATGATGGGGAGAGAGGATGTAAATACAAGACAAATCCTCCCGTCAAAAAAAGCAACAATCCTATTTTTTCTTTAATGAAATCTTATACGGAGTACTCTGTATTTTTATCGTTTTGTTTTTTTCTAAGATTTTTTAAATACAATTCAAAAATTTGATTTTGTCTTGATAACTTAATTAACGTATCTTTTATTTTTAAGGGTCCATTATGATATATGGAGTACTTCTTATTATCTAATTTAATTTTTATTCAAACTTACAAGTAATATTCCCTCCATTTTTTTAGATGTTCCATACCATTTTGGAACGGTTTTTAAGAGTTGATTGAGTTGAATAAAATAGATATAATAAAAATTCCACACATCTATCATATTCATGTCCAATACTTCCTCCGTTTAACATCTACATCATCTAATTACTCGTATTTTATTTTTATTTTTCAATCGAATGAGATATGAATAGATTTTTAATTTTTTTTTTTTTTTTTTAAAAATAGTAACATCTCAAATTCACAATTCAATGATTAAATAAATATCCAACCAACCTCCCAATACGCCAGCCACGCAGCACGGACTCCATGTGATGGTAAATAAAAAACGCGGTAACACCCACCGTAATTAACCCCAACTCTCGAGGGCATTACGTTTTTCATTCCGCCATTAACACACCTTCAACAAATCAATTAAAAAAAAAGATATACTTCAACTAAAATTAATTAATAATTAAAAAAATATAACGAAAATTATTTTTTTTTAAAAAAAAAAAAATTAAAAAAAAACGCCTATAAAATGGTTTTCCTCCTTTCTTCCTAACTTCACTCTCTAATCTCGCAAATCTTCGTGGTTTGCTCATTCATTCAATAACAACAACAACAACAATATTTAATTTCCTTTTTTCCGAATTTTGTTGCCGTCAAATTATCCCTATTTTCTCTCTTTTTCTATATTATTTCGCTCCACTTTTGTTGGGTCTTTTTTCCCTCTTTCTTCTGATCTGAGTTTCATCCTTTTTGGTAAGTTTTTCTGCTTCAATTTCGAGTTTTTTCGCTGTGATTTTCGGTTGTTTTTCGTAATTATGACGTGTTGTGATGTGGGGTGTTTTTTGTTTTGTTAGATCTGTTTGTTTGATCATTGTAATTCCCCTGTTTTTGTAGTTTTTGTATTTTTTTTAAGGTTTTTTTTTTCCATCTGGGTATGTGTGATCTTACTGATTTGAGTTGAAATCGTGAAATTAGCTCCTTTTTGAGTTTATTTTTCGAGTTTTGATTTTGGTAATWTTGTTGTTTTATGATACCGCATTGTTGATCTAAACGCTCTTTTATTTTATTCGAGTTTTGAATTGCGTTTGATTGAATTGAATTGCGTTTGATTCGATCGCAGATCTAAATTATTGTTTAGTGTTTTTCATGATTTTAGTGAAATTATATGCACTCAATATTAGGTGATCTGAGTGATACGAGTGAGTGTAATTGATGATTTCATGTATGCCACTTTTATGCTTTTGCTTATGTTTGATTCAATCACGCTTTATTATATCATTGTTAATTGAAATTGAATCATGTTATTATTTTTAATGATTATGCGTAATTTAGGGTAGAAAACTATGATTTGGACTTGTAATCGTATGATCTCATGTGATGTGACTAGAATCTAAGAATGGTGTAAAGGGTTGACTGTGAATTCGGTTTTTGGATCGTTGTCGTTGTCGTGTTGTTGTGTCGTGTCGCAAAGGAGCAAGTGTATTCGGTGGTTTAGCCCTTAAGTTTTATGGGAGTTTGATAGAATCATTATGTTGTGTGGGATCTGACTTGTGTTGTGCTTTCGAATTGTTTCTTCTAGAAGGCGGTGCATCATGTCTTCATACACACCAAAGAACATTCTTATTACTGGTGCGGCGGGATTCATTGCATCCCATGTCGCGAACCGGCTCGTTAGGAGTTACCCTGATTACAAGATTGTTGTGCTTGACAAGCTTGATTACTGCTCAAACCTGAAAAATTTGCGCCCTTCTCAATCGTCCCCTAATTTCAAATTTGTTAAGGGGGACATTGCTAGTGCTGATCTAGTGAACTACCTTCTCATCACTGAGTCGATTGATACAATTATGCACTTTGCTGCACAAACCCATGTTGACAATTCTTTTGGTAATAGCTTTGAGTTCACCAAGAACAATATTTACGGGACTCATGTTCTCCTAGAAGCCTGTAAGGTCACCGGCCAAATTAGGAGGTTCATCCATGTTAGTACTGATGAGGTTTACGGTGAGACTGATGAGGATGCTGTTGTTGGTAACCATGAAGCTTCTCAGCTTCTTCCAACAAACCCTTACTCAGCTACAAAAGCTGGTGCTGAGATGCTTGTCATGGCTTATGGCAGATCATATGGTTTGCCTGTGATTACTACTCGAGGAAACAATGTGTATGGACCTAACCAGTTTCCCGAGAAATTGATCCCAAAATTCATTCTTTTGGCAATGAGGGGGAAGCCTCTTCCGATTCATGGTGATGGATCTAATGTCAGAAGCTACCTGTACTGTGAGGATGTTGCTGAGGCCTTTGAGGTGATTCTTCACAAGGGAGAAGTTGGCCATGTGTACAACATTGGAACTAAGAAAGAAAGGAGAGTCATTGATGTGGCGACAGACGTTTGCAAGCTTTTCTCAATGGATCCAGATGCTAGCATCAAGTTTGT
Source organism: Bassia scoparia (assembly GCA_008642245.1). Classification (NCBI taxonomy): domain Eukaryota; kingdom Viridiplantae; phylum Streptophyta; class Magnoliopsida; order Caryophyllales; family Amaranthaceae; genus Bassia; species Bassia scoparia. The sequence goes on along the minus strand of SNQN01001728.1, from coordinate 43,251 downwards.
TGAGAACCGTCCATTCAATGACCAGAGGTACTTCCTTGATGATGAGAAATTGAAGATTTTGGGGTGGTCTGAGCGCACCACTTGGGAAGAGGGTTTGAAGAAAACGATGGAGTGGTATACCAGTAACCCTGACTGGTGGGGTGATGTCTCAGGAGCATTGCTTCCTCACCCAAGGATGCTGATGATGCCAGGTGGCATTGAAAGACACGTTGAGGAAACAGACAATGAGAATGCTGCTTCTTCAGAGTTCCCTAACACCCAGACCCATATGGTGGTGCCCACTACAAAGAACACTGTCAGCTCTCCTCGTAAACCATCCCACAAGTTCTTGATCTATGGTAGAACTGGCTGGATTGGTGGTGTCCTTGGCCAGTTGTGTGACAAGCAAGGTATTGCTTATGAGTATGGAAAGGGTCGTTTGGAAAACCGAGCATCCCTTATTGCTGATATCCAGAACGTCAAGCCTACCCATGTCTTCAATGCTGCTGGTGTCACTGGAAGACCTAATGTTGACTGGTGCGAAACCCATAAGACTGAGACCATCCGAGCCAATGTTGCTGGTACATTGACCTTGGCTGATGTCTGCAGAGAGCATGGGCTTCTTYTGATGAACTTTGCCACTGGATGCATCTTCGAGTATGATGCTGGTCATCCTTTGGGCTCTGGTATTGGCTTCAAGGAGGAGGACACACCCAACTTCACTGGTTCTTTCTACTCAAAGACCAAGGCCATGGTAATATTTCCTAGTCCTATTTTCTCTTCGTTTTTTTGTTTTRTCGAGTTTTTATGGTTTGAGGCTTTGATCTATGAATATAATGTTTGAACTGTGTTTTTTCTGATTTTTCTAACTATTCGTTATCTGTGACTAAATTTTCATCAGGTTGAGGAGCTTCTCAAAGAGTTTGATAATGTGTGCACCCTTAGAGTCCGGATGCCCATATCTTCTGACCTAAACAACCCACGAAACTTCATCACCAAGATTTCTCGCTATAATAAGGTGGTTGACATCCCCAACAGCATGACTGTTTTGGATGAGCTGTTACCTATTTCCATTGAGATGGCGAAGAGAAATCTTAAGGGCATTTGGAACTTCACAAATCCAGGAGTGGTTAGCCACAACGAGATTCTCGAGATGTACAAGAATTACATGGACCCGAACTACACCTGGTCGAACTTCACACTTGAAGAGCAAGCTAAGGTTATCGTTGCTCCAAGAAGCAACAATGAGATGGACGCTTCAAAGTTGAAAAAGGAATTCCCTGAATTGCTGCATATCAAGGACTCACTAATCAAGTACGTTTTTGAACCAAACAAGAAGACAACCTATTCTGCTTGAAAGTGTGAACCCTTTTCTGCATCAGTTTTTTAACCAGTAGTCGACGGCTCGTAGTTTCAATGGCTTATGGGCAAACATTCATTATTTTAGTTTCATATTGTGTTATTTCCAATACGTAGCTTGCACTAGAATTATTTTTAATAGGTGTTCAATTTTCAATCTTTTATTTATTGTCACGTTTTCTGTTTAAATGAGATTATACTTCTTTCRGTTCGTTCAAGGGAATCCGAAAAAGAGATAGTTTGTTACATACCACAAATCTGTTACATTTGCCTCTTCATGTGTAAGTTTATATATCTATTGGTGAATTTTGTTTCGATGAATGTTGGCATCTGTTCATTGTTTTCTGTCGAAATAATATTTCGGATCTGATGTACTCCGTATGTTTTTTGGATTAATATTTTTTGTGTCGACGAAGAATAAAATGGTGCACTTGTCAATTTCTTAAACTCTGAATTGCGAATCAAATCTGGAAAACTAAGCATAAGGCATGTAACAGATTTTTCAATGCACAAGGCAAATTGCAATATTAGCATAATACCAATATTAGTTGATATCATTATGAACTGATAAAATAGGACAAGAGCTGTTCTTAACCCGAATCGGTAAGAATATTTGAACCTCTCAGGCTCTCATTACTCGCTAAAACCCTAGTTTGAAACGAGGGCAGACGCAGAACACACAATACTAAACTACTACGAAAGTAGTCTGAAACTCTGAGAAATGGTTTCATCAGTCGAAGGTCGAAGTAAAAATTGTTGTTGAAACTTGAAATGACTGCCGAAATCATCTGAATGGAGCAATTGTTTTAAAACGACCCAAAAACGAAAAATAATAATAATAATAATAAAAAAACGAGGCATATATGTGCAAACTAATATCAGTCTTTAATGAGGATATGAGAATTGAGAATTTAAGCTGAATACATTGGTCTTCAACGACCGTAATGCAAACTAATCAAACTCTTATACTCAATTTCAGAAAGACTATTGAGGTTATTGAATCATTATTACAAGTCTATTTGAATCGGTTAAGAATCTGAAGAATCGAAATACCTTATTTTCTACTCTAAACTACAATCATTTTGCCTATTGGGTAGCAAGAGTCAACAATGCTACAAGAATTGAGATCATGGTCAAAGATCAAGTTACTAAACTTGTTCATTTTGAATCAGTTAAAGCTGCTTCAGCCAATTTTGTCAAAAAAGAGACAACATCATCCGATGATTGGATCGTYTACCGAGCACTGGTTCGAGTTCTACCAACAGCACAAGAGAAGTAGTTCTCTTTATTAAGGTCAAGCACGTTCCACGAGGTCTTCTCGGACTGTTGTTTCCGTTGGGACCCACCATTACTATGATTCATCATCTTCTCTGGGTTCGAGGATGAACCATGGTGGTTCTTTCCATGTGAGGCTTTTGAGCCACCTCTACTAGCTGGATGCCTCGGTGGCGGCCTTTCAGGAAACTTGGAGGCATCAAATGCTTTTGATCTCACATGACTCCCATTATCAGACGGAAGATCTGGCTCGAAAAATGTGTAGACATCTTCATCCTAGACAGGTTCAAACATTATTACCTCAAATAAAGTGCAACAAATGAAGGTAAAACCCGAGGGTTCTCTTTCTATAAGTTACAGCCAAGGTTGGGCTATATACCTTGTGCGATAAAGAAACAGCAATAAAACATGACAAAATATATGAGAAAAGTATTCAGTTTTAGTCTCCAGCAAAATGTAAGAGAAATTGACAATTTGTTAACAAGGTATGTATGATTGGATGAAAGAGTGCAATGGACAGAACTGGAATACAGGGCATTAATAGGCTAGCTTTCAACCTGCTTGCTTTGGTTRCTTATATAAGGGGTGGCGAGGAGAGGAAAAGGGTTCCGTGTATAAATAAATTCTTCAGCCATTAATGATGGCAGCTGATACGCTCCTATGTCTGATTTCCATACTCACAGTACCTCACACTCTTTCAAGGAATTTTGTGGTGAATGGGAGAGAGYTACTGATTGTAGGAGTGTGGAGATCATCATCCACTGATGAACTAGAAAATACAATGAAGTGCYTGTTTTATGTAATTTGCAATCCAAAATGGGAAAGAAAGTAATGTCTGTCCCTCAAACGTACCTAAGTAGAATTGGAGTAAGTGATTGAAGCTTGATTTTAATGGCAGTAGCCTCAAAGGCTTTCCGAACACAACTTGAAACTTTAAATATATACTTCATATATACTTCCCTGTCCTTTTTTAGATGCAACATATTGACATATTCACAGTTAAACCTTTTATATATACCCCTTCACCTGACTCTTGACCAAGCATAGTCATATAACCTTAGAATATGTTAACCGTTGCATTTAGCAACCATAACAGTTAAAATTGCAATGTATGATGGGTCCAAGCAAAAGCGTTAGCTTATCAATAACAGTAGTAAAGAAAAATGAAAAAAATGAAGGATTCGGAATTACCTTTTCAAGAAAATGGCCAACGGACAAGACATAATCAATTGGAGATTTCAATGGTTTACTGTGCACTATTTCTCCTAATATGCGATCAATAGCAGAGCCCTGATTTCAGAAGCACGGAAGGGAAAGATTAAACAAGCACTGAGAAACATTCCCAAATAACAAATAATCAAWTAAACATTCACTCCTAGAGTGTTTTTGAATCCTTCCTTTAAAGAGATGTCCTAGTCACTAGTTTCTTGCGAGGAAAAGAATTTACTAATTCCTCAATCGTTATCCTCTCTCCATTAACCATACTGTGTCTTATTCTTCTGTCCCTACCCGCTTTCTAATTCTGCTTGTATACCAAATCTCTAATTTTATTACTTCGCATTACTTTTTCTTTTTTGTTTTTTTTATAGGAGTTTAGAAAACCAACATCTTATACCATAACTACCTTAATTATTATACCCTTAATTATGTTACCAAWATGTTGTAAGACTGGAGAAGCAGCAGGCATCAAAGTGAATAAAATAAATACCTTTGTAACACCTACTGGACGAACCTCCACGGACCTACTACCTTGCACAACTTCGACRGATGCATTTGAGATAGGACCAGTCCAAAGATGTTGTAACATGTCTCTTGCTTGCAATCTTCCAAATTCGAAATCTGCATGACCAAATTATTGTAAACAAGAAAATACGAAGAGAAAGATGTGAGATACTGGAAAAGGCAAAGTATGTACCAGCATATTTGTAATTCCAAACAAGTGAGATGTCACGAGGATCAATAGTGGATCGAGGAGTTCTATCCCTGAAGTACTCAAAAACATGCTGAGTAAAAAAAAAGAAAAAACAGCCACAGTGAAATTAGAGATAACATCATTATCGAAACAAGTATAGTTAATTTGACAATACAAGCTAAGGCTGCATCTAAGAAGATTCAACTGTGACATAATATTATGAGGRAAGGACAAGAAGTAGTACAGATACACTGGCAACCCAATCCAGATTTAGATGCTCAGGCATTGTCGTCATCCAATCTCTTGTTGTATGCCGTAAGAACATTCCATGCTCTGCTGCCAACCACAAGTCATACTCCCCAAAGTTCTGGACAACCATTTAGATAAGAAGCATTGGTCACAGGGTAGGATTTAAAAACTATGTCCCCCGAACAATTCAAGGCGTGCTTAAAATATGACATMAGATGGTGACAAGTTAAAATTTAAGGCAGGGATAACATAAGAGGACATAATAAAGAAATTTGTTTAAAAAGCAGAAACAAAGCTCAGCTATAAAAAAAATTAAAAATATGAAAGAATAATTACATTGTCTAGATCCATTCTGCGACTCCCACTAAGAATAATGATTGTTGATTTTGGATCATTGCAAAGCACAGTCAGAGGCCCTTTGAGGTCTGGACGCAATTTGAAGTTCATGTCCTTAACTTGATCTGCGCCCCGTGTACCAGGAGTATCAACTGCTTCAGTCAATGTAGCATTAAATCCCTGAAAATCATAACACAGCTCAGTATAGTTGGTTGCATCAGATCTATGTCCAAGAGAGTTGATGTTTCCCCCAAAAAAAGCTTTTCTTGGGATACAATATACAAACATGCAAATTATACTCATAAAATGACCTTTTTAAAATGAATCTCAATGACATCTAGATCATAGGTAGAATACTAACATGTAAAATTATTACTCTAAACATAGCAAATTGATAAAGAGCTAAGACACAGTTCTCAGATCCAGAAAGTGAATGCTTGGATTTTCATTTAGTAAAGATGAAAACAAGGCATCACTAAATGTAGGAATTTCTAGACAGCCTTAACTTGTCCAAACATGAATTTCTAGACAGCTTTAATTGTCCCAAACGTGAATTTCAGATGAGGCAAAGCTATATAAGCAGTAGTAATCATATAAAAATGCAAGCATACATCCAGAATTTGTCTTAGCAAAAACAGTGTCAAAACAAACTTCCAGCTATATAGTAAAGAATTTTAATGTACAAAAGGAATACTGGATAATACCAATATGAGTAGTCGATTACTACAATTCAGAAAATTCTTACAGCATCATCAACTGGAAGGAAAGGACGGATTTGGGTATCCTCACTGAGCCTCTACAACCGTGTCATTCAGCTCGCTACAAAATAAAGCAATGGTTATACAAGTAAATACAGCTAGAATTTGGAATAGACTCTATCAATAGGTTTCATGCTTTTATCAAACTACAGATGCTCATTCCAAACTGACTAATCTCTCATAGTTCATAACATTCTCTAACTACTATAGCAAAACAAAGAATCAACAGTTAGTTTCATGTTTACTAAAACACTGTCCATATTTCATGTTTACGATAATGTTTATGTTAGACAACACACCTCTCTTTCCTGACACACACACCGCTAAAAGTGCCAATAAAGAAATTCCTACTTGCTGCGTTAAACACATCACTCAAAAGAGATGCTGCTATGACAAAAAAATGCTCAGAAGATTGTGATTTGTTTAGCAGTAGAATGTGAGTCTCAGCCTTTGTCAGTCATGAGGGTAATTTTGATGCCTTTGACCAAATTTTCCCCTTCACAAAACTCCTTGTTAAATTAAACTTCCCTCATCCTGATCATAACACCTGTTTCACTTGATGCTTGATATTGAAAGAAAGAGTGCTTGAAAATACCATTGAGACCACTCCAATCATTAATACAGCTACACTGATTAACTGCTCTATTACACCTTTGTCCCCAAAATATTTCTGAATTTTCAAATTAATGTGTTTCTAAAAGACTGCTTCCTTTCCTTTGTAGGTAACATGGTCTCGAAACTCGTCTCTCTACATTCGCTCAAACCAACATACTAGAAGACAAATGACTTCAATGTAAGAATAGCAAATGTTGAAAGTGAAAGTACTTAATTCCGTGGTTCCTTGTGCGAAACTAGACCTGATATATACTATTACATTCTCCTACTAAAAGCTCACAACAAGCAATAAAGTATGGAAGAACAAAAACTAGTAAAAAACAGTTTTCTCCTCAAATCTCAGCTATCAATGATATCAACTAAATCAAGATAGTGTCATTATTAGCAGGTTATCATAGATATATGCATGTTCTTTTTAAAAACAGTGCTTTCTTTTACTTTTGATGCAACCATTTCATGCTATCTCCATAGCTATTTTGAAGTTGCACATAATCCTTGCACAGTCTTACTACACTAACTTTTCTGACCTTTTTTATGCACATACATGAAACTTAATTGACCCATTATTTAAAAGATAAATGGATAGTAATGTTAAAATTCATATACCTTACAAAGTTTCGGCCACTGCTGAGCAGTATGCTCTGTAACATGTCCAAAGTTAAGTTGATGCCTCATTTCTCTCTCTTCATCTGACATATTCAAGGCTTTACCAATTGCAGAAGCTACCTCTGTAATATTCCAGGGGTTTACTAAGAGAGCTCCAGCACCTAGGGACTGTGCAGCTCCGCAAACTGTCCACATAAACAAACAAGTATCTTATCATGGCAATGCCTACATAAGCAGTTCAGTTCACTGAATGACGAGAGAGATTAATATTCAAATCATGCAAAACGTTTCTGCACAGCCAATTACCCGTGGAACAAAAAATTTAAAATAACTAATTATAACCACATATAATATAGTACCTCTCAAAGATTATTCCAGAAGACCAGAATATCAGTTCAAACAAGCGTATTAAAATTCAATAAGTACTGTACTTCCTTTGCTTCAATTTAGTTGCGACACAGGGCATGCATACACTCCTAGGCAAAATTACTTAAGGGGTGTTACTGTTAACTGTTAAGTGGAGAGAGGATCATGTGATTAGCTTGCCTAAGAGTGAAAATTTGGAAAGGGAAAGAACATTAGTTAAAAGTTTAAAACTAATATGAAATTTACTAAAATGACAAAAGTTGCAATAATTGAAACAGAGTACGTATTAAAGATATCAGTTGAAGGTTAGGTTAAGGCTCAACTCCATTGAACTAAAATAAAAATAAATTGAGATCAGAGAAGAAGAAACCAGGTTGAAAAATGAATAAAACAAAATTATAAATTGTATTGATTGTGTAAGTTTGTCAGCGGATTATTAACTTGGTTAATAGTCACATATCACCTCAAGAAGTGTCCGTGCAATCCAGATTTACGTAAATGAAATGCAAGTGTTCATATTGGTGTGTGATGTATGCATCTATGAAAATCTCTAATTAAGTAAATACCTCACTAAGAATGAGTACACCCTTTTTTTCTTCCTGGCAAGCCACATACTCATAGCTGACCAGATTCATGCCATCCCTCAGGGAAGTGACAAGTGCCACATCTGAGAAGAAAAAATAGTGAAAAAATATAATTCAAAATTTTCACAGCACAGAACCCATAGATATAGGCTAAAGTTATAGGCTTTTAAACCAATATTCTTAGTAAGACACTTCAATTGAACATAAATTAATAAACAAAGGAATTGAACAGCGATGATATCAGCAGCTATACCAGTCACTGCATATAGAGCACATAGCGCATGGAAGTCCAGAGAACGATCCTGCAGATAAATCAAAAGCTCCTTCAGCTTAAATCTTGATTTCTCTTCAGGTTAATTTAAACAAAGGTTCAAAAAAGGGAGAGGTGATGTCAAAATAGATTTTTTTTTATGTGAATTTGGCAAACTAGTAAAGCAAGTCAATCCAACAAATTTACAAAAAACATTGACAGGGTCACAAGTGATCACTTGGAATGCCGGGGGAAACAATTGTTTGGATAAATGCACATATTTACCTGCTCTTAAGATTGTCAGGTGCGCAACAATGCACAGATAAGTACAGCAAAARAGGTGCTGAAATTCCAATGGATGTCTATGATACCTTGACTTTTGTTCACATTTACCACATTTGCTGGAATCTTTATAAGCTGCTATGGGTATGGTACTAAAATGATCCTTGACCAACTGGTAACATGCATAACAATTTAATAGRGACTAATGGCATATCCTTAATTTTAGCTGTGTGGGTTCAGACTTTTTYATTAGGTAAACTTACACAAATATCTATTAAGTGCCACTTTATGGGAACAATTAACTATTAAGACACAAATGGTTGTCAAACATTACGATTTGACGATTTATTTATTTAAACTTTTGAGTTAATGGTGCTTCCTGAAGACCCACAAGTATATACATCTCATAAATAGTTCCAAAGTGAGAATATAATACTACTGCAAACATACATACATTTGAACTACTGAATTAACTAGCAACAAATGTAACATCTTGCAAAAGGACAGATAATAATGCATAAACTATTAGTTTCATGGCATGTTTAAAACTTAATTACGACAATCCCAGAAATTACTTGACTTATTGCACATGTATATCAAATTATCAGTGGATGAACCGAAAGACAAACCAGCTGATGTAAGGAACACGAGTTAAAGTTCTCAAATCTCCCATTACCGTCCAATCATGTTCACTACACTTGACTTGTTAGTTTTTGATCTGCAATTCCAACCACAACACACAAAAAAAAAAAAAAAAAAGAAGCATATGTAAACACCAATCATTTTTAATCAAGGCAACACAAAATACACTACTAGACACATGGAGTATAAATAAATCTAACTAGTGTATAACTGTAGAATCACTATCATATCTACAAAGATATCAATTGTGTTACATACGAGAATAAATCATGGTTTTGTGATCACAATATGACACTATTTTATTTTTAAAAACCTCCATATCACTCAAATAAAATCAATCAGGGGAAAAGAGAAAGACTTAACTCTGCATGATTGACACTCTTCAGGTAATTCTGAATTCATATAAACATGTCCAATGCACATAAATTCTTTTAGCCTAACAATTATGCCATCGACTAGTATTTGCTCGCAAGCCAAATTCAAATTGAGTCATTTAAATTCACACATAAATCTAAAGAATTTTCAAACAAGTACAAAGACGAACATTAATCTTCTAAAACATACAGCGCCACTCACAGAACCCATCCAGAACTGAGTTTCTGTCAATACAAATAGAGACTAGTAACTTTCTCTTCCTTATATTTTGTGTAACTTTGAGTACCACCTACATTTACAAGAAGATTTCTAAATTCTAACTACGTGCTTCCAATACAAAACTTAATGAAAGAACTTGTGCATAATTAGTTGATTACTAGATCAGAGGAATGAAACAATGACATTTAAGGTGTCAACATTACACCAAACAATTTAAGAAAAAAATGAACCTCACACAAATTTAGGGATTTTAACAATAATAGATCTATTTCTCCAACCTTCTCTTCTACATTGAATGCTACCAAATTATGAAAATAGAATTAAACTACAGATGAGTATGGAGAACCCAAATGTTACGCTACTTTGGTTGTCAACATACAACATCATAACAGTGCCATAATGCCTTTATAAATGCCTATATAGTAAACAAAGGAAGAGCGAGTGCTAGACTTTGCGGCTTTACCTAGAAGCATTGGACGTTAGTTACAGTCACAAGAGAATTGAAGCACTAGAACTAAGATGTTTCGCTCTATAAAACCATTGATCAAGATAACATTGCAATAGCTCGCGAAGCAGTAGAAAGACGCTTAAATGAAAATAGTCCCAGGCCTTAGTTTAGTACATTATCCATGTAAGTCATTTTAAACTCTTGCAACTTTTTTTTAAAAATGATTCAGTTAAAAAAATAAAAATTAAATCGAGACCTGCGTATGGAACCCAAACTAGGGGAAGTCATGGAGATTAAGGAAATTCAGTTTCTAAACACTTACAAGTCTTACACACTCCCAAATGGGAAAACCATTATCCACAAGAGTAAAGTCCTTCCATTCCCAGCTTGATGCTTTTCCCTAATTCTCAGAACTTTCAAAGTTTAAACAATACAACCTAAAATTACACTTATCGAGTAAGTATCTTGGGAGACATTCTTACCATTATTAGACTTGTTTTCAAGAGTTCTTGTCACATTGCAATACTATCAAGACAGGATCAGTTAGAGTTCGTTTACTCCGTACATTCATCCTTAAGTTTAACTATCATCCAAACATATTGACAAGTGTTGCTTCTTCATAACATTTTTGTTCTACGAAGATCCTACGTCCTTTTTCCATTTACCCATACTCTCGCTTCTTTTTCCTGAGCATCCAGATTCTTCACTTCATTCAAAACTACTTCAGACACTAGGTATGACTAGAATCACGTCCTAATGGGTCTTCATAACTGTTGTGAAACTGTCGACAATATGCAGTCTGTGATATACTTAATTATTTTGCCAGAGGAGTGGGGACACTTTACATTCGGCACATCTGTCTTGTTGACAGCAATTTGGAGCAATACACTTTATCTCTCCAGAATGCATTTTCCTCTAAAAAATTTTTTCGAAGGCGAGTATCTTTGTGGTATCCTTTTATCATATCAAGCGATCACACCTAGCATTACCTGCCACGTGACAATCCCAAATAACATTGGGATGCCAGCATAATAGCAACTAGATGGACGGTAAAACGATAGATAGCGGTAGCATCCCAAGGACCATGTATTTACCATAACTAGAGATAAGTGAAAAAGATTCTACAAGGAATCCCTTTCTGAATGGTACAAGAACTACAGGAAATACAAATCGAACGACACTTTAGCAGTGCTATTAAAAACTATGCAAATTACACTGCCGAACCCATTCCATATTTCCATGTCCCAGACATACCGCAGTTCTATAACACTGGCCAAGCAACAGGAGAGGTTAACAATGTGTGGATACTTCCCTTGCTCAGCTCTTGTCAAACAGCATCCTTGACAGTAGAAGTCCCACTCCTCACACTGATCTTCAACACCAAACGATACGATCATCCAGCAAAAAAAAATTTAAAAAATAATCATACAGCTTTGTTGGCAAACACACTGATGCAAGAAAGATAATTGAAGCCGCACAAGTCTTCCAAAATGCTTTAGAAGAGAATTATCAAATTCAAACTAACAAATCTCATCAATCTCTTTATGTTAAGTTTCTCGTCTTGTTGACAATAAACACATCTGGAATGTGTATTTAGAGGTGAATCAAGTTGGTTAACAAACGAACATCCATCAAGATTTCAATAATACTTCGTATCAACTGATCAGAGACCACTATATAAACTCTTCTACAACTCTGTAACACGCAGTTGTGACTGTGCGACAACAGGTGTCTAACCCACTCCGTCTAAAAAGAAAATACTTTTTAGAACTGATTATGAGTCAGAGACGCTAGAATACAAATATAGTCAAAAGTAAAACTGAAATGCCCTTATTGTTGAACAAACGATAGTGACCCTAGTACGATATGAGGGATGATAGAATGACAAGCCTTGTAATCACATGGCATTATCACTCCAGCCTCAATACATATACACACATAGCTGTTGGCACTGGTTTAATTATTTGGTTGAGTAAATGAAAAAAAAAAAGTCAAAAGGTAGATCACATGTGATAGAAAAGAGGGCTATGATGGCTATTCATGAAAGGAGCACAGTTGGTAGATATTGGAGCAAACATCTTGGATAGAGTAAGCACATAACAATAAGAAGCACCGAGTACAGTATAAGGACTAAAGGCATCTAGCCTAATCTCTAAATGTTTAATTAGTATGATTCAAGTTCCAAGCATGATAGGGGAAAAAAAAAAGAAGCCATAATGACCCATACCACATCAGGATAAACTTTAATGATTAGGGTCAGAGTAACCTATATACATTTGGTACATGATATGTTCACGGAAACACATTTAAGTAGCATAAAAAAGAAAAACTACTTACGACCAGAATCTTTCTGTTAATTCTTTAATATTCTTGAACCTTGAAGGACTTTAAAGAGCTCCAATGAAACGTTGAATCATTCCAATAGGAAACTGAAATTTTGGGCCACAATACACAAAATTCAGCATCAGAAAAAATAAATGGAACCAAAAGAACTTTACATTATAAACGAACAATACCAAGACTAAGAACGATATCAGCTAATATTTAATCATGAGCTCATCAGAAAAATTTGCTTGCACATAACAGCACACAGGTCAATCGTCCTTGATCATCTCTACACTTCAGGTGTGCTTCAAGCCAAGAATACGGGGCAAGCACTAACAAAGTGCCTAGCATAGTCATAGGTATGAAAATGCAAGGAACAACATTGGTAAGCATAAGGTGACAAAAATGTGAGTTACGAGTCTTTGAATATAATTTATAATACAATAAACCTATAGTTTGAAGCATCATAAAAGGCAAATTACAAATCAGAAGCCAGAACATGAGCAAATTACAGTTTCCAAGAAACTGCAATTCTCATGTTTTGATATTATAAGTTCTTTACAAGCTCTGAATACAGGACAATTTGACGCCAATTTGTTAACAGCAAGCAACGGCACATAAGGGGGGCGTCGATCGTTGTGATTTTCTGTTTTTTGTTCTTAAAAGTCATGTTCAATATATCCACATAACAGATCATAAATTACTTAGACCTATTGGAACATATATAATTTTAAAACATAACTAACTAAAGTCCAAACTATGGATAACTAAAAAGCCAAACTACTTTATTGTTCCTGTGCTCTTTGTTTTTTAAATAAATTGAAATGAAATATAATGACTGAATTTAATTCACAGAAAGAAAGAGGGAAAAAATGATCAAAAAACACCAAACCAGATTGTGCTTATTCTGAGATTGTAGAATTCAAAAAAGGCTTTTATTAATTCAAGCACAACACCACACTGCTAAAAAGATCATCAATAGAAGCAACAGGGTTGTAAACTGCATCATCCTAATCATGTAGAATAGTAATTAAATGGAATAAATTAATTATTTCAAAGGCCTCAAGTTTAAAGCAACAGATGTCGTATGACACTATGACTGTGATCAGGAATCATTGCAAAACGATGGAAATGTGAATAAGATATATGTTCTGAACAGTAGTACATTTTGGTGAGGTAGAGTAAAGAATGACAGACCCAACTAAATCAGCAGCAAGAACTGCACGAAGCAGTTCTGAACGAGATGGCAAGGTTCTGTGAATTTCAGAGGAAGGAAATGGCGTGTGGAGAAACCACCCAACTTTCATCTTGCTGTTATGCCTTTTTAAGCATTCAGGGAGAAACATGAGGTGGTAGTCGTGACACCAAACAACATCACCTTCTTCATAGTGCTGATTAACCACATCAGCAAACATCTGATTCGCCTTCTTGTATGCCGCAAACTGAGATTGGAAACTTCTTGTGGTAGCAAGTCTATCCTCTTGTGGAAGACCSAGATAGTGAAAAAGAGGCCACAATATATTGTTGCAGTAGCCATTATAATACTGATGAACTATCTCTTCATCAAGGAATACAGGTATACATCTCTGCAATCAATTGACTAAATCTTATAACCATTTCATGCATACAATATTAACAAGAGGAAGTGATAAATGATGCAATATTCAATTCAGATTTCTAAACCTTCTCAGCAAGAGCCTTCGTGAGAGCCTTCTGTCCAACTTCGTCGGGAACATTAACACCAGCCCATCCAATCCACCTTGCCTCAAATTCCTTCACACCTTTATTTAAACAACCACCACATATCATTCAAAAGACAYAAATTTCTTCAAATAGTATTTCCTACAAGCAAACATAATTRCAAAACCAACATTTWAACAAAATTGCATGTTTTAAATTACCTAGAAGAGCACTAACCAAACCTCCAGCACTAATTTCCAATGACCATGAGTCTTCACCTCTCCTAACAGCCGAAACCGGTAACCGGTTAGAACCACTAGTAGTCTTTGGTAGGCAATTCTTCAGGACTCCCGGGCACAGCACCGTCCAGTAAGTATGTACCCGCGAGAAGTCCTGCCCATTATGATCCAGACTCCCGTTATTCTCCGATGATCGTTCCCCCTGATTGTCTTTTTTTAACTGTCTATACTCCAGGAGCTTGATACTTATCTCGTCTGGATATTCGAATGACCGTTGTACTTGTTTCCAGGCATATGCTCAATCTGTAATCCACAGCCGATACAGGGATTTCACCCCTTTCAGAAGTTACTTCCACTACATTCTACAAAATCAAGCTAACAACAATCCCAATTTCATAGATATCTTTTCTATGTCCAAAATTAGCACACAATCACAAGAACAAAACAATTCCAGAAAATTCACTTATTTATTACAATTCTTGTTTACTTCCAACACATATCAGCTTCAACAGAATACTAAAAAAAATTGCATAAAAGTTCATCTCCCAAGAACACAACAAAAATCACATAGAAGGATGAACATGAAAAGAAAACAACTTGATGGATCCCATAATCATGAAACAATACTAAAAACTAGAAAAGTTGGTAACTTTTATGCGCAAGATTCTGAAAATTGCTTCAAAACACATAATAAGGGGAAAATGAACAACTACAACTGTAATCAAGAAACAACAAATGCCCATACAAGCAAAAAAATTTGGAGTAAATTCAAACCCCATTAAAACTTCAGCACTATATTATTGCGAAAAAACATAGAATTCAAGCAAACACAATGCCCACATCATAAAAACAATGCCACACACAAAAACATGTAAAACCCATATATTACCTTAACCAGCAAGCCATCGCGAGGAAAAAACTCAGAATTTGATTGATCAACTCAGCAAGTTTGAAACTTTCACAACACAAAACAAAAATCAAAAACAAATTGATGAGAAAAATAAGTAAAGAAGCGAATATTGCGTAGTGGGGTGTTGCAAAGAGAGAGAGAAAAAAAAAATCGGAGATGTGATTAGTGAGTGGCAAAAGCAAAGCAGAGAAAAGAGGCATCAAAATCAGAAAAATAAAATTGAAAGCAAAATGGGATCCTCGTGTAAGCTTTATACGGTTCCAATGGACAGAACCATGCAAGGTCATACCACCATTGTTTATTTGTTTTTCTTGTTTTTATTTTGTTTGTTTTTTTTGGGATTAATTATTTAATTGATTGATTAATATAATTATTTAATTAATTGCATAACAATTTTATGCATAAATTCAATTCTGTTCTTTGAGAATTGGAGGTGGTGGAACAAGATGCTTTGGGCTATACCTATTCAAAACCTCTTTTTTTTTTTTTTTTGTTTAAACAAAGATTGGTGTGTGTTTGTCACACACGTGACCTTTACATTTTTCACCTTTTTTAAGTGCGAAATAGCTACCGGGTTGTATAAATTATACTAGCCAAGCGATTAGACAAATTACAATTTATTTAAAGATTGTGGGTTCGTTCGGTATTGTTTTTGTTTTCATTTTTAGGAAAAAAAAGGCAATACCTAAAAATGAAAAAAAAATGGTTTTGATTTTTTGTTGTCATTTTCAAATTCGAATGATTTCAATAGTTTAAATAAATTTTAATCGTTCTTATGATGGATTTCACATGACTTTTGAAAACACTACCAAAAAAACTAAAACCACAAATGATATTTAACGGCTCTATGATTATAGATTATAGCATTTACCATGACAACCTACGATTCTTGGAGCTATGTATGTCACTTATCATTTTCGTGCTAAAATTGTCAAGAAAATAATCTAAGGACGTGAAATATAGTTTTATGTGTCCCCACTAGATTTGCACTTGGGAATGACAAATAAACTTTTAGGATTGATCATTAATCCTTTAATTTACACTAAAACTTCATGAACGTTTGAGAGAAAAGAAAACGGAGGAAGAAGAACAAGATGGAGAAAACAAAACTTAAAGGTTTTTTCTCATTATAATATACCCCTAAACTGCTAAAGTAATGGCTTTCTCACTTAGCTTATGCTTTTTTTTTCTTTCTCACTCATGCCCTTAGATTATTGGGTTCCCTCATTTATACCCGCAAAATATTATGTTTCTCACTAATGCCCCTAAAAATCCTAGAATATTTTGTGCTCATGCATATATTCACGTAAGGTTAAAACTTTTAGAATTGAATGAATATAAGTTATAGTACTACATATAATATTCACGTAAAAAAACAAAAACTATAATGAATCAACTTATACAAGTATTTCTTCATTTTATTAATTACATAGCACATCATGCACATGTGTGCTATTTCACACTATGAATTAATAAGTTTTAGTCTTATCAAATGAAAGTTTATAAAAATATGCATACAATCTATACATCTCAAACAAAAGCCATGAGAAATGTATCGTCATCTATCATATGGATTTTTGGAGCACTAGTGAGAAAACTCAATACTTTAGGGTATAAATGAGAAAATCCATAATCTAGGGGCACGAGTGAGAAAAAAAACACATAGCAAAATATATCAAATGAGAAACTTCAATACTTCACGGTATAGATATATAAATCTATCAAGAAGTATAAGGCAAGAAATCAGATGGAATAACGATGGCAAAATAACAACCTATCCTATCCAAAATCAAATGACACTTAAAAGTTGTATAAAACATAATTAAAATCAGATCACACCTTCTATATTCTTGAGAATGATTAATTGAGTTTTTTACATGATTCATTTTTACATTTTCTATTTTCTATTAAAGAAAGAGAGAGCCAAAAGTGAAAAAGAATATGTGATGTCAAAAACCTTGTTGTTCAACAAAGCTACGACATTTCTCAAACAACAACTTATTATGTTCCACAACATTTTCCAAACAGATACTATTATGTTCCACAAGTTTTCCCAAACAACAACTTATTATATTCCACAATGGTCGAACTTTAGTTTGACATTTTACATATGTGTGAACAAGTGATTCCAAACAACCATTGTGGACTTACTATTTATAAAACTAATTTTCATTAGTTTGCTCGTTTATCCTCTTTAAATGGGGTAAATGATTTGTTGCAACATTACTCAAGAAATAATAGAGTATAGTGTAAAATGGTTTTACAATTTCTATCGACTAAACTTTTCTATTTAATTTCATAACAATCTTAATTAAAGATAACAATAACACAACATGAACCAACCAATTAATAGCAAAATTAGGCAAAAAATCCTACACAAGTGTGTATAATCTTTATGAATACAATGGAGATGAACAACAGAAAAAGATAATGAAAATCAAAACTGCGTGCGTAGTAATCAGAACTATGCGCATACCGGTATCCATAAACAATTGTGTAAGAAGAATGGGAAATGTCAATTTCACTTCTTTTATCACTCTCCACATTTGGATATGAAATAATATTTGTGAGGATATGATAACCAATATGCATAATTTCTTGAAAATGAGAGTAGATAAGAGGTAGACCACAATATTTGGTTAAATATCTAAGTAAGTATTATCATATCCTCACAAAATTTTATCATATCCTAGCATGAGGAGAAAGAGAGTGAAATGAGAGAGTGACATTAGCACTCCTCAGAAGGAATTGATCATTAATTTTGCAATGTTCATTACATAAAGTATTGACCCAAAATGTTCATTCTATGGAAAATTTTGATAAATTTTGAACATAAAATTGAGCCAAATCTAAAGTTACTGAGTTAACTTAACATGTGTTGTTTGCAGCATTGCACTTTATGACTCATTCGCATCAAAAAAATTGTTCATTTTAGAACTTATAGGCTGACATCAATGAATATACGAAAACAAATCTAAAGTGAGTTAGTGATCAATTTAAAATCGATTTTGTAAACAAAAGTATGAAACAAGAGTCCACTATAGATTATGTCAACACCATCCCTGTCATCCACCCATGAAAGGGAGTTTGCGTTCTCGAAAAGCACGACAGGACATCGAAATGGCTATGTCCTTGATATCAAATGTAACACTTCACAGAGGAACATGAGTACACTAATAATATTGTCATCCGTAGGTCTAACTTGCAAGGTTTGCTTTGGTGTGGGCTCGCCCATCCAAAGACCTCTATTATTTGGTTTTATGTATCAACCATTACCAACTCTCTATATAAACTCCAATCCCCTCAAATCTATATAGAACCAAGTCTTATATAGATAGAGAAAAATCGATACCTCAACCTAACACTTACCTTTTGAATGTCAAGTTAAACCCTCGTGTCGGCTCGACCCTACTCAACTTCCTAGACGGTTGCATCATCTAAAGAAAGATGAAGTATCCGATATGTTTTTTTCCCATTTTTATATGAATAAAAACTTTCAAAAAGAAAAAGACAAGCTTTTTGGTAAAGGAGAAAAAAGAAAGAAGGTCAGAAAGCAAAATTGTGCTCAACGTACTACCATTAGAACAAAGTTGACGTTACGTTGGTGGGCCCCACAAAATTTACGAATATATTGTTCTCATCTCATGTGACGTCCCAACTTTACTAGACTACTACTACTACCATGCAGCATTGCAGCAATTCTTCCTTGTTTAGTCCTTTGCATTCAAGGCTAACCTAAATAGAAAGGGTTCCCCTTTTTACTATATCTACTTACAACTTGTGTGAGGTGTCGATGTTTTGTACGATCTCTACCATCGCTCTATTCCGCGGGAAACGATTTTGGCGCTCCACGAATCATTTTAGCACTTGTTTTCCTTTCATTTGAACAACAACAACAACGATCGTTGTATACCCGAGGTGAAGACTGGGCGGAGTGTCGTAATGATATAGGGAGTGCCAAAATCACCACCCGCTATTTGCGTGATTTTGAGAGAGAAGGGGGGGGGGGGAGGGGGGACTTTATAAATTATAATGTTACTTGCTTATGTATGATGGACCACTAAGCTATCTCCTTCCTATGTACTCCATGTTACACTTACAAATATTAAAACACTTACGGTATTTCATTTTTTTAAACAAGATGTCAATTTAGCAACATGAGTCATGACTAGTTAAATAACAAATGGATGAAATAGTTTTAATGATAACCAATACTTCATCCATTCCATAAAATTCATGTCTCTTTTCCTATATAAACGTTCGATGAAGTTCCTGTCACTTTATCTTATTCCGATCCATTTTAGGAAATTTATATTGTTTTTCTATTGTGGTTTGCCACCATGTGAAACTCATCAATCCACTTGCAACACAGTCATATTCATTAAAACAATTCATTTATTTCTTTAACATCCTCCTTATTTTAATAAATTATGAGTTTCCACATTTTGGCGTCAAATAGTCAGAGGGAGACAGGGAGTACTTACTACTTAGTCGTATAATTGTTCTGTTCTTTTTATGTACACAATACTTGTCTTATGTCTTACATCGATTTTTGTGAGTGAAATTATTACAGAGCATCACGTAGTCATAAACTTATCATTTAAGCCTTGACTAGCCGGTACGTTATGTATGGTGTTGATGGTTGGTAACATGATCACAAGTTTGAATCCTTCCATTCTTATGTAATTGTACTGTCTTTGTGGCTCATTCGCATTTCAAAAACAGTCACGGGCTTGCTAGTTTTGGCTTTGTTTAGATATTCTAATTGCCGACATTTTTTTTTATTTTTTATTTTTTTTGTGTGCAGACAGCTACAGGAGCAAACATATCTAAATCCAGCATTTTATAATCACACAAAATGCTTATTAATAATTAATAGTGTTACAAAATACAAGTGATAAACTATGTTTGACAAAAAAATACAGAGTATCAAATAGTCAACTAACAAATAGAAGTAGCCTTGCAAAAAAAAAAAAAAAAAAAAAAAAAAAAACTCTGATTGTGGGAATGCTATCTGCTACTGATGTAATGAGACACTAAAAACAACAAAAAAAAAAATGGCACAGATAATTTCATTTCACTTATAACATGGCAAATGCAACCTCCCTATAAACAGGGGGATGTATCGTCGTATTGAACTGAACCTTTTCTTTCTCTCGACTATCGTACATGGGTGTCACTCACATCAGCGGTGACTGATAACCACAGTACAGAGTACTCGATACTCAATAAGAGTATAAGGTTTCAAAAATCAAAGGAATAATCTAACTAATTGAAACTGAATTAAATAGGAGTTCTACTGCTTAGCAAAATAGAGTATGAATAAGAGGAAACAGGAATTTTACATCGACAGATTATACAGATCTATCTACCTCTCACTATAATGTAATCGGACACTCTGAAATAAATGAAGTGTGATCCATAGACTCTCCTGGCACTCCGCATTCTGAGAGGGTTTCTCTTTCCTCAACCAACCTTGCTGGATTACCAACTGCTGTTGTCCTTGCAGGAACATCAAGAGAACCACAGATCCCGCCCACCTTTGCTCCATCACCAATTCTCACATTCCCAAGATTGTTGCCCGCACCTATTAGAACTCCAGCTCCGACCTTTGGGTGACGATCACCCCCAGCTTTTCCTGTCCCCCAAGGGTGACATGTGTAAGATTGAACAATTGTCACCGATTACGGTGTCTCTCCAATAACACCCCAGTGGCGTGGTCGAAGAGAATCCCCTTCCCAATTCTAGCAGCAGGGTGGATGTCAACAGCAAAGACATCAGAAATTCGGGAGTGAAGGGCAAGTGCAAGGGGGCGCCTATCTTGATTCCAGAGCTTGTGGGCCACACGGTGAGACTGACAGGCCAAAAAGCCCTTATAGTTRAGAAGACAATGCGAAAAGGAAACACAAGCTGGATCTCGCACTCTGGCAGCACGTAAGTCAGCAACAATAGCAGCACGGAGAGAGGTRTCATTACAGATGAGGTTAAGGAATAGGTCATAAAGGAGGGTCGAGAGTAAAGTAGAGGAGCAGAGCTTATTGCCCAAGTGGAAGGAGAGAGATCGCGCAAGAGAGGAGTGAGATAGAATAGTGGAGTAGAGGTAGGAGGCGAGTGCAGGTTCTGAGTCAGCATCACGACGAGCTTCAGCCTTGATCTGGCCCCACACCCAGGCCTCGTCGTTTTCAACGGTTTCGGCTGGCTGAGCCACTGACGGTGGTGTCACGCTAAGTTCCCCTCCTGGCATCGTAGGAAGATGGTTGGGAAAATTTAAGTTGCAATTTTCCTGYTGCAATTTTAAAAACTGTCAGGGATCTGCTGAAAATCGATCTTACACTTAGAATACAAGCACAAAAGCAATTTCATTAGTAGGCATGTAGCCATTAAGTTCTCTGACTGCTATTTCGAAAAGAACTTAACAACAATATCAAAGTGCTTTTATTGCCTATACAACAAAGCAAATAAAACACAGCAATATTATGTTATTTTGGAGAGCAACTAAAGAATTATTGGTAAGTATTAATGTATTGTTCTTCCTAAAGCATGAGAATGATGAGATTCAATCTATTGTCCGGAACAACCCCAAGTGAAGGCACTTCAAAAGACCTCCCTTTAAAAGAAAACCTCGGTACTTTAAATAGCTTCCAAAAACCATATGTCTCAAAGTCAATGGGTCCCCCAAAATAATTACTGATCTTAGCTTCAAAAATGTAGAACTAAAGTCCAGCGATTAAAAAGAGGGAATTACAATTAACATTGTAATTGAATGAGGAGAACACTAACCTTATAAAAAAGGTTATACGTAATTAAAAAAGTGGCAAAGAATGATGGGCAGCAAAGTTACAAGAGTGACTGACGAAAACACCACCTGATTCGTTGAGCAGCACCTGAATCTCTCTTTGTAGCAGAGTTTGTGGTGGCTTGGCTGAAGACCACTTAAAAATGCCTGGGGATGAGATCTGTAGTTAACGCAGCAAGATGGAATGGCATAAAAAGTGGCCAACATCCGTGTGGACAACACTGCAGAATGATAGAGAGATAGGCTCACACCATTGATTGTTATAAGATCAAAGA
>SNQN01001727.1:63834-84460 GCA_008642245.1 Bassia scoparia | reverse complement strand
AAAWTWRRRGGRAAWTTYMAWTTTWAWWMMAAAAWKGKKRMAWYMAMCCCCSRAAATCCAAAACCCTAAACAAATTTCAACTAAACAACCAAACTCAATACAAATCAAAATAACTCGAAGACCAATAGATTAAAGATAGGATAAGTYTGGTTTTTCCAGGAATGTCTGGCTTTCTGATTCTAAGCATGGCTACTCGCCCTCTTCGGGGTATATGTGGTTGAAAGGGGATGCTCCTAATGTCTGGTGGGGCAAATGGATTTGGTCTAGGGTGAGTATTCCTAAGACTTCCTTCATTGCTTGGCTTGCAGTTCATGGTTGGCTTAAGACTAAAGATCGGCTTCTCAGAATGGGTATTCAGGTTGATGATGCTTTGTGTCCCATTTGTCACCAAGCCTCTGAGTCCTTGCAACATATTTTCTATGAGTGTATTTATAGTTAGATAATGTATCCCGATTTTGCAAGCAGCAGTTGCAGATCTTCAAGAGTTTGGGATAGTTGTGACTTATAGTAAAGGAAGTGATTGGATAAGCGGGTCACAAGTGCTTGCCGAAGGAAAGTTTTGTTTGCTTGTGTTGAACTGCCTCATTTTATAGGTCCTGGAAAGCAAGAGAAACTAATAGCGTTGTGGATGCATGTCTTGTGCCCCTACATCCGTGATGGTGAATGCTTGGTTGATGATGTCAACTAGGGCTAGTTGTGATTAAGCCTAGGAACCTTAGTAAGCTGCTGATTTGCGATTTGTTGAGCAATTTTAGTTCCTAGTGTTGTGTAGCAGTCTTGTTGGCTTCTCCTTTTGTTGCTTTTCTGTTTGTGCCTGGAATTGTATAGCAATGTATGATTTTGAGCTTAAATAATATCTTTTCTTACCATTTCTAAAAAAACTCGAAATCAATAAAAATATCAAAAGCCCCGAATTTAATCCTAATTAACTATTGCATACTCCATGCGCCAAAACCCTAAAACAAAATCCACAAATCACGTGCAAAACCTGAAAATCTCGACAAAATCATAAGCAGAAGAATATCTGTTCCGTCGGAGGTGGAGCCCTTCGGGGGTCCATGGGTGCCAATAACATAAACGTAAAACATAAAGAAAGCACAGATCAGCCGCATGAAAGATCTCACAGCCACAAATTCCAGGGTWCAACCACCACAAAAGAAAACAAGGAAAAATTCTCAATCATGGTGGGTAGCAAAAAAGTGAATGAATGAAGAGAGAAAAAGAAACAATGAAGCAGTGAGATGTTGGAATGAAGAGAGAAAGAGAGTCGGTGTGATGAGATGATTAGGTGGTGGGTAGAGTCAAAAGTAAGAAAAAAAATGGGGTGTATAATAGTAAATATCATTATGATATATTCTCACATTTATGAGAAGGGAGGATAAATAGATGATACTAAAGGATACATTGTTTTACTTGCATAGAACATAGTTATGTTTTGAATACTCTAGGTATATCATTGCAAAAATTACTATTAGGAATATAAGATAAGATAGATAGGGAAAATATATGTGATACTTCCTTCGTTCCTTTTTACTTGCATCCTTTTCCTATTTAGGAAGTTGCAAAATACTTCCATCCATTCTTTTTATTGTAAATAGTCTCCACGAAAAATTACCATTATATCCTTAAAAATATAATAAAATAACGTAAATCTCACTTGCATGTGAGTCCACTTTCAACTTTTCTTATTTAATCAATATTTTCTCTTTCTTCTTTAACATATAATATTCTTCTTTTGGGGYCCACTCTTTTATTTGTCTCTCTTCCTTAATTCTTGTTGTCCACTATGTTAATTGAAGGCAATTATATTTTGATGATGACATTGCCTAATGAAGATATATCATCAAAGTAATCTTATCCTTCTAAGTTTTCTATTGTGTTAGAAAAGATTCTTCACACCTTTTGGAGGTGATGTAAGGCATTCTTCCCTTATAAAGACACTATCTTGCGACAATACAAACAATTACCCATAACAAATGTTGTTTTAACTTTGTCTTCCACTTTAAGAGGGATTTGATATTAGCTTGGAATGACATCTTCCAAATTCATGTCTTTAAATTTAGCAGCGGAATCCACCAACTTGAGAACTTGTGGCAGTGCGAAAGTCTTCTTTTTGTAGCTTTACGAGCTTGAACTCGTTAGGTTTCTTGAGCTCTTTCAATTTTCTGYCGGTCCTAAAAGAGTCGTCATTCTTTTAACAATCAAAGTCCTAGGCTTAGGAATTATAGGAGTTCTTTATGTTGGAATTGGATGTTCCTTCACCCTTGTCTTTTAAAGTAGTTTAGCCAGAGGCTTCTTGACAATAGCTTCATGTTTGATCGCCTTTATGACAGGATTGTCGCGTACCTATCAAAAATAACCTATTAAAAATAACCAATGTAGCTAGCGGTAGCACGGTCGAATCCACAAGGAAGCAACAATTAATTATTAACTATTTAAAAGCATCTAGATCAGTAAAATGGCCTTTGATTTATTATATTAGCTACTACTAATGAAAGCAATGAATAAATTCAAATTAACTATCAATTAACTACAGTCTAGAGCTATAGTTCACTATAACAGCAAATCAACAATATTAAGGTATCGACAATTCATAATAAGGCACAATCGAACAGGATCAAAGTTCTCTCAAATCGAATGAACCATAGAACTACTCYCAACCGTATCTCTAGACCTAGGATATTCTCATTCTACTTGTTGACGTAGTTCTTGTATTAAGTTTCAATCGCTAGATCTAGAAACTCGTTACTAATCTATTTATGCAATTAAGTCGTCCACTACCTAATTGAATAACATAAAGAATAATCAAATAGAAAGTCGATAAATTGCCAAATAAAGAATTGAATCAAACCCAAAACACGCTAATTAAATTGCTATAGATTATCAATTGCCTTAGAAAGGGAACTACTCATGCATATTGAAATTAAACATAATAATAAAGATTAGGGCAAACATAATTTAAAAAATAAAAATAAATAAATAAATAAATAAATAAATAAATAAATAAGTAAATAAATAAATAAATAAAAGAGATTAAGAGTTAAGAACAATACCATAATCACAATCATTGAAGAGCTATTGATAGATTGAATTTAACTAAAACTAGGGTTTGATAGAGAGAAAATGTAATTCAGAAAATAAAACTAAACTAATAATATGAAGTATCCACAAAAATCGGGATATCTCCCCCTTAAATACAACCTAAGATAAGATAGATGAGCCTAGGATATATTACAATAATAGCTTTGCACATAAGCCCAAGAAAAGATATATTAAAGGGTTTTTCCCAATGGTATGTCTGAGGTTTAGCGAAATCTCATTGGTATGTCCGAGTTTTTTTCATTCCTATTGGTATGTATGAGGTTTAGGAAATGTTCCCAAATATAGCATTATTCAATTAAAAATTAACATTTAATCATCGTAACCACCCCAAATCACCACAAATCACCGCATGCCATTAGCGAAATCCCCGAATAGTGTGCATGGTCAAGGAAAGGTCATGATGTGTGTAAAGGTTTGCGGAGAGAGAAAAACAGATACTTAAATTAGAGGAGAGAAAGGTGAATTAAAGATTTTGCGGCTAAGGGAGATATGTGGTGGTAATTTGGGGCTTTATGATGCTTTGCATTGAATATAATCGTGTGGCTTGGGCGTGTCACGGTGGTAAAACCTTATTTATTATTGAATAAATGCTTATTGGACGTCATTCTTAAACCCCAGGACACATCAATGAAAAAACCCAGACATACCACATAATTCGTAAACCTCGAAACATACCATTGCGGCAAAACCCCTATATTTAAATATGGCCCTAAATCGGTCTCTAACCGATCGGTTAGCTCTAACCGATCGGTGAGGACAAGTTGCGGTATTTCATGGAAGTCATTTTGAAGGCCAATATCCTTGAGTTTTTGGGCATACTAATTTAGGAGTATGACCTATCATTTCGAAGCCTTGATACTAATTCTAACCAAAATAAGATCGATCATCCAATGTGTAATATAACATGATTATGTAATAAAAGTGAATATGTTTCAATTATGATACTTTGCAACAACATAATCCATAATACACGCTTCATCCATGCCCCATGCTACCTCTCTCCTAAGGCTCGCTCCGTAGGTGCCTTTAAACCATTAAAGATCGATCCAAAAACATGAATAGAAACCTGAAACTAATCAAAAGCACTAAATAACACATATAGTGCCAAAGATGAGCCCAAAGAAGGCCAAAAACCATGAAATCAACCGAAGAGAATGATGGGAGAAACACTAATCAAATCACCACATCAAACTCCCCCAAGCCAAACCCTTCTGCTGTCCTCAAGGCAAGCTCATGCTAGACTCCAACTCAAACATTCTCTCAGCAACTGCATAAAAGCAATATCGCTAAATTCTCATGATCATACCACCAACCAAATCCCAAGCGGTTCAACTGCCTAACTAGGAGAACATGAATCAGCTGCACAACCAAGCCATCAAATATAAAAAAGAAGTATGACATCAATATTTATCAACCTTTTCAGTTAAGATAAATAATTCTAGTTCAGTTTTGTTTCAGTTCAGTTTAGTTGTTTAGTTAGTTCAGTTGCTTAGTCAGTTCGGTTTTAGTTTCAGTAAGTGCTCGACAGTTGATTTCAAGTACAGTTGAATCAGTTTCAGTTCATTTCCGATGCAGTTTTTAAGGAACATTTCAGTGTCTTAAATTCTAACCAAACTGAGAGCTCTTCGAAACACAGTCGAAGATAAGAGACATCAAAGTGAAAAATATTGAAATGAATACAACATTAATACAGACGATTGATATGTGTAGGCGATTTTGAACATGAATTCTAAAACTCTATATACCTTTTAGTTCTCTATCTAAGTGCCCTAAGCGTCCATTAGCAATATCATCAAAAAAAATAAGATTTACCTACAAAAAGTCCTTATTTGTTTTTGGGAATTAAGATTACCACATAAATTAGCTAGTAACAATAAAGAAATATTTTGGTTAATGGTTAAGTTTCAATTCAGTTCAATTCCAATTTAGGTAAGTTTAAGTTCAGTTAGAATATCAATTCAATATTTGATCAACCTTTCAATTGTATAAGAAATTAATTCTAGTCAGTTTGTTTCAGTTCAGTTGCGAGTCCAGTTTTAGTTCTGTTAACTTCAGTTTGTAGTTTTCAGTTTCAGTTTGTTTAAATTCAGTTGCAGTTTAGTTTCAGTTAAGTGTTGACAGTTGATTTTCAGTTATCAGTTTAAATCATTCCAGTTAGTTCAATTCAGTTTCCATTCAGTTTTAAGTTAATATTTCAGCTTCTATAAATTCTAACCAAACTGAGAGCTCTAAGCGCACAAGTCGTTAGATAAGAGAACTAAAAGTGAAAATATTGAATGAATACAAACATTAATACAACGATTGATGTGCGATTTTGACATGAATTCTAAAACTTATACCTTTTAGTTCCTATCTAATGCCCTAAGCGTCCGTTAGCAATATCATTCAAAATAATAAGATTTACCACAAAAGATCCTTATTTGTTTTGGGAATCTTGTGTTTGGTTRATTTCCCTAAACAATTTCTCAACTAAGGCCTCATTTGGTTGCTCAATAAAATCATAGGGATTTCTTWTTCCTAGGAATTTGTTGATTGTTTTCTTGTTTGGTTGTCAAAAATGTAGGCATTGGAACTTTCTAGGAAATTGCATTTCCCACAAAATGGAGGAATTGACTTACCTAATCTCCCTTAGGCAAGTGAAATTTTCCATGAAAAGTAACATTTCCTACATGACACAAACAATTTTTAACAAATCCTGGAAAATTATATTTCATGGGCAATTAATTTCCGTAGGAATTAGGCCTTGTTTGGGAAATGACTTTTCATTGGCTTTTGGTCAACAGCCAATAAAAGTGTTTGTTTTTTTGCTTTTTCATTGGCTTTTTAGCTGGTGTTTTCTACCAAAAGCCACTCCCACTAGCTTTTTCAATTGGCTTTTGGCTTTTGCTAAATAAATTTACTAATTTACCCTTCAATTTATTATCCCAACAAACATTTCACATCTTTAATCCTACCACCCCATTCTTCCAGGTATTACTRCTACCTCTCTAACTTCCAAACTCATCACGTTCACTTCAAACCCAAAAAAAATGGAAAGAAATTGCTTGCACTAGGGAAATGACTACACTCCGTGATAACATTGATTCTAGTTTAATGACAACTAGGCGAGTGAAMAGAGTTAGACGACGAAGTTAGTTTATTGTATCAACGTTGTTACATTTGGAAGTTGTATTTATGTACACGTTTATAGTTCAATTTGTTGTGCAATCAAACATTATGTAATAACGTAATGTTTAAATAATCATACTTATTTATCATCATCAACAATTGATAAAACCAATAAATAATAATAATAATAATAATAATAATAATAATAATAATAATAATAATATATAATAATTAAGACTAATAAATGGTTCAAGTGAAAAAAAAGTCTATGTCATTTGAGTCCATTTTACAAGAGTATGGATCTCTCCAATTTCTTATAGGAAATGGAGGTCCTATTCTTTTATCTAATCGTTGAGAATCATCTAACTTAAATATAAAAATTTGCAAAATCCCCCTATTTCTAGGGGTGAGCAAGACCGGGTACCGGTCATTTGGCCGGAACCGGAACCGGACCGGTTCCTGGTATTTGGAACCGGTCAAGTCAGTTCCGAATTTTTTGGAACCGGAACCTTGGGAACGGTTACCCCCGGTTATTTTTTAAAAAAAAAATAAATTAAAATCTAATTATGCCATAGCTAATTTCAAACAAGTGCATATGTATTTGGCTATTTGTTTTTGACCTACTTTTTAAATCAAAATATTGCCCAACCTAATAAAATTCAAAAAAAAATTAAAAATCAAAGCACAACATAATTAATTTAATACATAATACATTAATAATAATACATAATAGTTTATAACATAGCATTTGGAGTTTCTAAACTCCCACAATACATAACGGTTTAATAACAACAATCCCATACAAATTTATACAAGTCCACAAATACAAACTTAATACAAGTGTCCTTGAAAATTAATATAAGTCTCACAAATGTTAATATAAATCAACTATGAACTTCAAATCACCCTCACAAATGGACTTCAATCCTCTATTATATCACTTGCTTGAATATCATTCAACTCTTCAAAAAAAAAGCCAAAAGTTAGTGAGCAATAAACCAAAATGTTATAAGAAATAAATATGATAACAAAAATTACCTCTTATACATCTCAACATCTTCAAAAACCTTTCAATGTCCACATGTTATTCCGATGCTCTTAGCCAATCTTGAGCACACACTAAGCTTCCACAGTTTTAGGACCCAAGTTGCTCCGAAATTGATCAGAACACGACTCGAAGTACTAATGCGGACTCACTAGAAACCGTAGAACAGGTATATGCAATATCCTTAGCCATCATCCTAAAACCTTGAATCTTTTACTTCCGCCCTCCACCAACCTAAAATATCAAAGAACTCATTGTCCACTCTTTTTACTTAGCTCTTCAAGAAACATCCAACTCACATTTTTGTACAACCCCCCACCATCCTCCTCATCCCACTCATCATAAATTTGCTTCATTTTCCTCATATCCGAGCATTTTTATTAGCAATGATCTACCTCAAATTGAATCTCTACAAGCATGGTTACTAATTTGAGGAGGAAGAAGACAACAAGAATTGTAATAGTCAATATCTTCTTAGAACATCATATAAATAATCGCACATCCATCCACTTTAGCAAAGTCAAGAGGGAAAAGTTTTCTAAGAGAAAACTTCAAGAATCGAATTATATCTGGATCAAGAACAACCGCAACTAGCATCATACCATTTGTCTTAGCAAGATCACCATAATACTTGTCAAATTTTTCCCTCATTGAGAACCCATTTCACGAAGGTTGACATTGTTGAACTTCCACATTCAACCAAGGCCGTAAGAACACCCAAACATCATGAAAATTGTTAGAAGTAACATACAAACTACCGACATTCTTTTAGTTCTCATAAAATTTTTAACAAAAGCCAAAACTCTAGCATTTGCCCAACTTCCTTTTTGGGACCCGATCTTTAATTCATTACTAAAATCAAGCGTCTTCATCCTTAAATCGAGAAAGCTTTTTCAAATTCAAGGCATTTTCAAGCATGATATAAGTAGAAATTCCATCTAGTGATACATCAAGACCACCGAACCTTTGTAAGATACTTTACAAGCTTAGAAGTTGTGCAAATGATTGGCCCTAGCCGTGAACTCTAACGTATCTCACAGCTATTCGAATGTTTACTAATCGAGCTCTTCACCTTTGCCAAACCATCTCTTACAATCAAATTCAAAACATGACAAGCACATCTCATAATGAAATATTCCTTCCATACAAGTTTCTCCCACAATTACTCTTCAAGTTGCAATCGCAACTCATTAGAACTTGCATTATTCAACCGTCAAACAGAGAAACGATCCTCAATGCCCATTGTAGCACACAAGACTCGACACTTTACCAATATCTCTACCTTTATGGCTATCCATTAACTTGAAATTTAAAATTCTTTATGCAATTTCCAATCATCATCAATGAAATGGCCAGTGAGACAAAGGTAATTTAAATTTGATGGAAGTCCAACAATCAGTAGTCAAAGCAACTCTAGAACCACCAATCCTTTAAAATATCCTTCAATTTATCACACTCACAAACAATAATTGTTTAACATCTCTAGCAACAGTGAAACGTGAAGGAATATGAAATCTAGGCACACCAACCTACAACCAACCTAAACCCTTCATGCTCAACCATTGCAAATGGTTGTTCATCAACCATTTTAGCCAAGGCAAGTCTAGTTGCATTTGATCAAACTCCAATAACTAATTGTCGCAGTCTCAGATGTAGCAGTTTTAAAGACAGAAATAAGTTTTTGCTTTTTGTCTATGTTTGGAGGATATTTTTTACATGACTCAAGATGCTTCTTTAAAGATGAAGTGCCATTGTTAGTATTAGCTGACAATACCTTGTCACAATACTTGCACCGAGCACTAACAATTTTGCAAGTCGTTGGATCTACGACGTCCCAATAGTGATGCCAAAGWTCGGATTTCCTCTTATCTCCAACTTTAGGTGGCGCCATCTTCGTCTCCTTTGTCCCGACATCACTTCCATCATCCAAAGCATTGYGTTCATCAACAGATTCGGCCATGATTGCTGAAAAATTCAAACACACTACAATATTAGATATATTCATCCCTATGAGTAATTGAATTAATTTCACAATATAATTATTATGATTTAAGTATTTTTCCCTTATTAGCAAATCTCATTAAAAACACAGAATAAAAAATAAAACCACAAATACAAATTCTTTTTACAATCATTKGTGTTTACAATTCTTTCACAGGTTAGGTTAAAATAAAAAATACTTGTACTATGGTGAATTAAATTACTGAAAGCATAAAATAACAAGAGACAACAATTATATACAAATCACAGGGCACTCAAAAAACAATGCAGGCACATTACTGGAGTCTTGAGTTATGTCAAATCATATAAACATGAACATGAACTACAGAACTAGTACAAGGTAAATGATACTAAAGTATTGAGACGATGAAGAGTAGATATTCATTATTCAAGGCATTTAATTACTCAGTACTTACATTAGGTATTTTAATTAGGTAGCACAACCAAACAATGGCAGTGTAATTATTCGAATTAACAGTAGTGCTAGAAAACCAAATTACACTCCCACTATTGTGCAAAATTGCAGTGTAATTATTCGAATTAACACTAGGCTTTACATTAGGGATTTTCTTTGTTTCCCTAATTCTGTTTCAGTTGAGTTTTTCTGGGTTGTAAACTTGTAACTGAATTGTGAGTGTATCATAATGGGCTAATATTGAAATTATATAAATTATATAAATTTATAGCATCATCAGATTCATCACATAGGAGAAACAAATACCAGTAATATGTAAAATGCCAATTGATAAGTTTTTAAAAAATATGTAAAATGCAAAATAGGAAGTGATAGGCTAAGAYAGGGGAGATGCGAAATATGAGAAGACAAAAGGCATCAACAGACAAAAGGCTCAGACCTAAAACAAAAGACAAACCTCGGTGAGAATGGACGAAATCGATGCGTCGAAGCTGCTGGTGGCGTCAATGGCGGAGCACARAGGAGATGCGGCGGCGGAGGTCCGGAGGAGATGCGRCTGTGAAGTGAAGGCTGTGAAGTGAAGTTTTAGGGTTAGCAAATAGAGAGGAGTGCTGAAAGAATAGAGAATCAGAATATGAGAGAAAGAAATTTTAGGGTTATTGTTGATTATATATGTTGGGCTTTTGGGCCTAAGGTAAATGTATTAATTCTATCAACCCAAAATGCATGATGGTACCGGGTACCGGTTAAAGATCCGATGGTACTGGGTACCCGGTACCGGAACCGGTACCACCGGGTACCAACTGGGTACCGGTTCCAAAAGTTTAATACCCGGAATCGGAACCGGTCAAAACCGGTTCCTCACTTTTGGAACCGTAACCGGTACCGATCCAACCGATTCCGGTTCCGGAACCGTCGATTCCGAACCGATTCCCGGTACCAGACCGGGTACCCACTGTTTCTGCTCATCCCTACTATTTTCCGCCTTAATTCATTCTCAGCCACTAGACATTTCCTTTCCTCTAAGAAATTTTACAGTGTAGCGATCATCCCAAGAATCAATAGTCAATTTCCAAACAAGGTCTTTGTTATTCCATGTGCAACCAAACGAGGCCTAAGTAAAAAAATATTGCGGTGAATTGGAAAAGCCCCCAATAAACCTCAGAAGGCGCGTGTCGTGTTTAATCGTCAACACACCAGTCTGATAATTTTCTCAGAAGCGTCTCAAAAACTTTCATAGCAGATCGCTCTTCGTCATCTCCCATGGTAATCTCTCTCCTAATTTATCCTCTCAATTCTTCAATTTCTTCTCGAGATTTCATTCTTACACAGTTTTTGATCTGCATTTTCTTCCCTTTAATGCCGATTTCACAGGCTCAATCAGCAAAACCCATCACTAGTCCTGTTCCTTTGTCGATGTACCCAACCCTAGCTTTTTTGCTCCTCGTTTTGGGCCTCATTGTCACCGCTTCGTTCTTTATGTAAGTTGATCTTCTTCTTTTTGATTAATTAGGTTTGCATCCTGTGATTGATTAATTGATAGCGAATTTCTGTGTTGATTGCATTGATCGCTTTGTTCTGTTTTCTTCTTCTTTTTTTTCTGTATGATTATGGTTTGAATTGTGTTTTTCTGAMATACGGTAATGCAATTGTTACTTCCTTTAGAAAGTGGTGATTTGAATCTCTGAATTGGCTAGTGTGATAAGGTAGTGAAATTTAGATTGAATTGTTTCCTGTGTTTTGGATTTGGAAGTTGTTAGCTGGATGTTTTCCAATTATTTTTGTTGTTACTGAGGGGTGTGTTTTGTAGTGGACCGACTGCATTGCAGCTGATGTACTTTTACAATAGAGATCAGTAAGTCAGGATGAATTGAAGTTAGAAAGCTGGCAATACTCATTTCATATTTCATTGGTGTGTATGGCAAGTAAGTGATTGGAGAGTCAGAGTGTGAATGGAGGGGTAGGTTGGGATGTAATTGTGGGAAAGTGGGAATGGCTTATTAAACAATTAMATAAGATAAGGTGCATGAAGAAGATTTGACTCTTGAATGGAAGCTATTTCTTCAGCTCCTTATAAATTTACAAGCTCTTGTTGGACTCCAGCTACTCATGACAATAATTTCTATCCTTTTGTAGGCCGGTGATGAATAGTATTTCTTTTTTCATATGCTAAACGAGTGGCAGTTTTTCAAATCCTGTTTTCACTAATGCCACTAGTCCACTAACGTTTAACTTTGCACCTCGCAAACTCACTCCATTGAAATCTATGTCTTTTTTTTGGYACAATCAGAAGACTATAGAATTTATTGTAATAGTCTAGGCATGCCCACCTACAAGAAGGTCAAAGACGGGTGCCCCTTAGAGCGCCTTTGGTGTAGTATGTCTTTGTGCTTTATGGCAAGTAGCATAGTTATGAGTTGCAAATTGAAATTTAATAAAAATTCCTTTTAATTAGCAAGTGGCTCTCGATTGAAGAGTATAGAGGGGACTGGGGAGAAGATCAGTGTTTAAAAAAGCATGCCTGGGCGTTGAGAGAGAGAGAGAGGGAGGGAGAGAGAGAGAGAGAGAGAGAGGGAGAGAGAGAGAGAGGGTGACGTGATTTCAATTAGGCGTTTAAGTTTCATGAAGCGTATAAGGCACAAACGTTTTTTCTCTTGATTGAAATGTCATTTTATATGATATGTGCATGTTCTTTATTGATTCATCTTTCTTTAGAATGGGCCACGAGCCCAACTAGAAAGAATAAAAATAAGAAAACAAAACAAAGAAGAAAATAAGATCTTTTGTGTTAAAAAAGATTAGTATCTTTGTTGCATAGGATGAAGAAAAAATATATTTATTGGATACATATGCTTTGTTTGTAGAGTAATAATAGGAAATGATGATATATAGATCTTTTGTTGACTTTTATGTGTTTTAATGATTTATTTTAACTAGTTATGTATGCATGAAAGAAAAATGTTAAATAACTAAAAAGTGCACATCACTTCAAGAAGTGCACACCCTGCACTTGCGCTTTGTGATTAGGGTCTAAGACCTTTATTGCTTTAGCTAGCCTTGCGTTTTTTTATTTTACATCGGAGAGGATTTTGGTGGATGACCATGCTAGATAGTATTTTGGCTAATGTAGCCGACCTTGCCTTTGAAATTAAGGCTTAGCTTGATTGATTGATATTGTATGCCCTCCAATGTTATAATATGTTGGTAACTTGGGTATGGTATTGGGTAATATATGCTGCTTGATTTTAGGCCATGTAGGTCAGTATGTTACTTGTGTGAAATATTGAATTCGATATGATTATATCTGTGATTGTTTTTCCTTTTCTGATGTGTGGTTCTCTAGTTCTTTATTGAATTTAATGAAAATACCAAAGCAAATAAAGTACTCACTTCATCCCTCTATCTGTGCTACATTTCTATTTTAGTGGTCAAAATATATAATCTATAAAGTTGGAAATATCAAAATTTATGAAGTTTGGGTCACATGGGTCAAATTTTAAATACTTCCTCCGTTTTCAATTTCTTGCAACAAAGCGAGTTGCACAATTCCCAAAGCCTTTTTTCTACATAAACTTCTTTTAGGTTTAATTTGTGTAATTAAATAAATTAAATCAAGATAATACACCACCTCATCGTGCTGAAACCATTCACCCACTACCAAAACCACCACCCTACAACCGACACCACCAACGACCTCAAAAACACCACCACTAGCTAAGGCGACAACCACCAGCCACGACCACTACAACCATCGCAATCTCCTCAAAACCACCACAATCTTCTTCTTTCTCCTAAGACCACCACAATCTCCTTCTTTTTCCTCAAACACCACAATCTCCTTTCAAAACCAACCACCACATTTAAAACTACTAAAACCACCACAACACCACCATAAACTCCAATATACAATAAACTTCGGATTTTTYAGGGGGAAATTTGGTGATAATGGAGGTCATGGGTTACGGTGGTCGTTTTGGCGGCRAAAGGGAGAGTCGATTTTGGTGGTTGTTTTGGAGGAGAGAGAGTAGCGGGCATTGGGATTTGGTCATGGTAGTTGTAGCGATGGTGTTGTCGTTTCTTTTTGTCGGATGGTAGCGGTGAAGGAGCGAGAACATCGGTGGCGGTAATGGAGAGAACGACGGTCGCGGTAATGGAGAAAATGACGGCGGCGATAGGAAGCAGTGGTGGTGTTGATGGAGAGATGAGAGAGAGTGTGGTGGTAGTAGATAGAGGAGAGAGAAAGAGGGGTGATTGTGGTGGTACATAGAGGAGAGAGAAAGGAGTGGGTGATGAATTGATGTTATATTGTAATTGTTATATGTAGATTAAATTAATTAGATATTAATCTATTATGATAATGAATGATTTAAGTTAGTAATTGAGGGTAAAATTGTAATTTAACAACAAAAAAACTTACCTAAAATAGAAAAAATAAGTTTCTTGCAAGTATTTAGAAAATTTCCTAAAATGGAAATTGTTGCAACAATTCGAAAACGGATCTGTCTTTTTTTTTTTAATTATGTGCAACAAATGGGGTTGGATGGACTCCTAGATGGAATTTAATTCTGATAGTAAAAATGATAGAGTTCATAGAGAGAGAAAAACAAGCATGTGATGTTAATAGAGATAAAGAGAAATGATATACAGAAAGGGAAATAATCCATTTGTTGGACATAATTAGAAATTTCTACTTTTTAGCAAAACACAAATTTTAGTGTTTGAGAAGTTTTGGACTTTGGGGGTGAAACAATCAAAGCTAACTTTTGTGCCTTGAGTAGTATATTGCACAAGTAGAGATGGCTGTGGGTAAAGGACCCTGCCGGATCCGAGGATCCAGATCCATTTTTGATTGATTTGGATCCTAAAATTTAAGACCCTGATGGATCCGGGTAGGATATGGATCATACTTTTAAAAAACGAATCTGGATCGGGTCCTTCTCTAGAACCCTGTCTAGGATCCGTTTACCCATTTTTTAAAAAAATAATATAAAATATTTTGGATAATAGTAATACTACTAAAGAATGTACTAATCCATTATTTTAATAGTTTGACCCAAAACAAATTATACTCTAAATCAAAGTATATTTGTTTTTGAAACTTTGTTTTTCTCTTACGTTAAATGACTTAAATATTTAATCATGTATGATTGCTTGTAAACTCACGAATAATGAGAGATGTAAGGAAGATATATGTTGTTTTATGCTTTTTTAATCAAAATTTGGTTCAATATTTGTTGTTTTTCATTTGAAGTAAACAATTAAGATAGGATCCATTTAGGACCCGGATCCGTAGGATCCAGGCGGATCTGGATCCGNGTCCTAAAAATTAGGACCCTGATGGATCCGGGTAGGATCTGGATTCTACCCTGAAAAACGGATCCGGGTCTGGATCCTAAAGGACCCTGCCCGGATCCGGTCCATTGCCATCACTATGCACAAGCCACTAACTTTCATAGTAGTGTTATTTGGAGCTACCAAATTAGCTTTCAGAATATATATTTTCTTTGTTTATTGATTTTATTTCATTACTCCAGCAATTTGTGGTGCAGAAATCTATCAGTATAGGGTAGAAAATTATGTTGGCACCCAAGCTTGTATTGGTCACTCCGTCGTTCCGTGTATTATGCTCCATTTTTCTTTATGTGATGTCCTTCAAAGAATGCTCCATCTCATATGTGGTCATGCGTCTCATGACTTCACTCTGTCATTGACATTCGACAATATTTGATCTCATTGTTTTTTTTCCCCATCAATCAACCAAATACTTCTTATAGGGAGTTTAGGGACAAAGAGGGTTACAATTGACCACAAAATTATTTTTAGCTGAACAATGAAGCTGTAAAATGGTTAGTATTCACATAAAGCATTAAAGCCTATTATTTTCAAAATGCTAACTATCTCATAGAATGGAAGCAAATGTGAATATCATTTTTTGATTACCAAATGTTATCTTTCGTACTAGTATGCGAGAGAGAAATCCTAATCTGAACTATTTGGTGAGATTGAAGTACGCATTTCATCTTGTATTGTGGGTTGGATAAAGTTTGGTTAGATCGCTGATTGATTATCTGGTATCAGTTGTATTGCTGTTAGTTTTTACATACTTACCAAAAATCTTTTTATTGTAGCTATGAGACAACAACTCCTAAGAAGAACCGCAGTCTTGCTAAAGAACTTGTCACTGGATCAGTTGCTTCTGTTTTCTTGGTAAGCATTTATGCATCTTGTCGTTAACTTGTTTGATTTTGGTGGCTTAATGGTGTATTCTCTGTAGCCACTCATAATGACAATTTCTGTTTTTTTGCAGGGCTTTGGATCGTTATTTTTACTCCTATCATCTGGTGTTTATGTCTAAATATAAGTGCGACCATTTGCTTTAGAGTAATGGTTATGTTCTGACATTTTTGAGCTCTCTTTGGCTTATGAATTATATCAACAATGCCATGTATTTCTTTACCATCAATCTAATACAAGTAGATTATGATGATTGAGGACGAATGGCTGTACTTGGGGTAAGAGTCATTTTTATAGTTGCTGGTTGATAAAAGGGTACAAAAAATTATAGGTTGATCATTGCTATATTTTTCGTCACCTTGTTTTACCTAGCATATGTCACTTGTTGGACTCATACTTTCAAAATTCTAACTGGTTAAAAGACACAAAACAGAATCCAGAGTCTAGATAGTTGATTCACTTGATTGTAATTGGATGATGCTCTGTTTGCTCCGTGAGAACCCTTCTCATACGTTAAGTTCTCATATGAGAGCCGTGAGATTCATTCCATATTTTTTCCATTTCTAACAAGTATATTTGCAATTTTGATCATCCTTTGGTTTGCTCATTTATGCGCGTCTTGATTCATTTTGAAGTGGTTATCATGGAAGGAGAATCTGTTTTGGTAAGGTGGATAAGAGATAAGGATACGGATAAGAGCTGTTTTGGGAGAAGTGATAGGTCACTAACACCATGSGAGATAAGGGTGGTCACKAACATGTTATTTTTGGTAAATATAGGTAAGTTTGGGGGCATAATCGTCTTTATGTGTTGGAATCTGTTACCTAAGTATGCTCAAAAGATGAYTGAACCCTTACCCTATCCTTTCTCGATAAATATAATATCCATACCTTACCCATACACTTAGGATCCAAAAATTTAAGACYCATTCCCTTAAATTAGGGTAGGGTTTAAGGGTATGGGTGGGTCTTGGACCCATACACCCATTGTCATCACTAGTTATAGGGTCACGTGTGTACTAAAGCAATGAAATGACGCAAATACTCACATCTCTAATATAAGTGAAGGGGGGAGCAATGGTGTCCCCYTTTGAAATTCCTAAGCTACCCATGAATATTACACAACACATTAAATTTATGCATAAACTTATCATATTGATTAATGGTTATTCCATCAATTCAAATATATGAGCTATAAGAGACGTAATTAGATTATCAATCAATGTAACCCAAATTAAAGGAAAAAAGGAAAGTTTTTATCAATCAACAAAAACTTAAATTTGAATAATTTAGATCAAGTAATGCTCACTTTATTTAATTTATTCCCATAAATCAATCAATTAATACAATAACATATTTCGTATAAAATTTCAAAATTGAACCATCATCTAATTTAATTTATTTATTTGGAAAAATTAACAGGTATAATCCCACCTTTTGTGGGTCTTCCAAAAATAAACCAACATTTGAATTATCTCTGAATAATCCAACCTTTATGGTCAGTCTTCCAAAAATGCACCCAATGCAATKGTAACCGGTTGGTGACCTTTTGTTTAAGTTAATTTGCCACGTGTCACGTTTTCATCTGGTGTAATTAAATTAAACTAAATTAAATTTAAATTAAATTAAACTAATTAATAACACCCTCACCAGACACCACACACCACTGCCACACCGCCACAACCACCTGCCACCTAAGCCACCACCGCCACAACCACCTACCACCAGAGCCTAACAGCCAACCCCAACCTGCCACCTGAGCCGCCACCACCACTCCCCCACCCCTGCCACAATCTCCACTCCTCTTCCAGCCTCGAAATCACCTCACTCGCCCTCGAAATTTTGCGCCCCCACTTGAAATAACCCCCCCCCCGCGCAATGCCACACACCGACCACGTACTCCTTTCCCTTACACACCACCAACTCCTTCCTTCTTTCTTTCCTTCTCTCACACCCGCCACCTCCTTCCCTTCTTTCTCTCTCCTCTCGTTCGATCTCATCTTCTTTGCATTCGTTCTCTCTCCTCTCGTTCGATCTCGAGTGGTGGGGCGTGGGAGCAGACGAGGGATCGGAAGGGAGGGGGGTTGGTGGGGTTGTGGGAATGGAAAGGGGTTTATGGGAGGTGATTTCGAGTGGTGGGGCGGTGTGTGGGAGGCAGCGGAAGGAAGGGGGTGGTGTGGTTGTGGGAATGGAAAGGGTTATGGTGGTGGTTATGTCGGGTGGTTGTTGAGGGACGGAGGGAGGGGCTGGTGGTGGCTGTATTGTTAAGGAGAGGGAGAGAGGGGGATGTCGTGAGTGAGGATGGTTATGGTGGGTGGTTATGGTGGGTGGCTGTACTGTCAAGGGAGAGGAGAGAGAGAGGGATGTCGTGAGTGAGGAAGACAAAAGAGAGAGAGAGGAGTGAGTGTTTAATTTGTAAAAAAWKGGKTTTWAMMAAAAAAAAARGRAAAATAAGAAAATAAATCAAAATTTAACCTGCCAAGCAGGTTGCAAGTCATCCGGTTCATTTTTGGAAGATGCCTCCCAAAACTCGGATTATTCTGAGATAATCGAAAGGTCGGTTTATTTTTGGAAGACCCACAAAAGGTGGGATTATACCTGTTAATTTTTCCTATTTATTTTTGCACAAAAAAGTGCCATTTTTTTAATTTATATAAAATCAACTTAAACTATTTTGTATTATTACTAAAAAAAAAAAATCATATTCAAGATTCAATCATAAAGAAAAAATTCATAGTAACTAAACAAATCATATATCAATGCAACAACACTTTTATAAATATTGGCACGCATCGCGTGCTTATAAGACTAGTACACAATTAGTGAATCGCAGCTATCAGTTTATAGGGCCTCACATTGTAAGTTTGTGACTCATTCTTTTTTTTTTTTTTTTTTTTGAGTTAATGGAACATGTAATCAAAGAGGCCCTAAGGTCAGTACAAATTAAAACAATTAGGTTACAGAGTTAGGCCCCAAAGGATAATGCTAACAAGCATAGATGTAGGCGTGTGTCCTCATCGGGCCCTAGCCTACGTCGATTTCGTTTGTGGGCTTGAGCCACGAATCCCGCACGTGAGTGCGTTGGGGTAGTGTTGTTGAGTGGGGAATCGCCACCATGCCTATGCAAGTTAATCACGAATGCCCGAAACATTGGTGCCAATTTAATCGTTCCATTGTCTGATCCAACAAYMAAGTCGTGRGTTCGGGGACATGGTACAAAAATAATTTTTGACCCAATCCGCCCGCATTTAGCGGCCCTACTCGGTCTCATTGTAATTCCATTCGATCAAATTCAGTGAATACACAACAATTTAGCAATTT
Source organism: Bassia scoparia (assembly GCA_008642245.1). Lineage (NCBI taxonomy): Eukaryota > Viridiplantae > Streptophyta > Magnoliopsida > Caryophyllales > Amaranthaceae > Bassia > Bassia scoparia. The sequence continues at coordinate 65,235 of SNQN01001727.1, read as the reverse complement.
TATCCTTAGGAAGCGCTCTAGCCTTAGGAATCTATTAAAAGAGTGAGTTTCTATCATGCACATATCACTACCTAGCCTAATTGGTTATGACCACTTCAAATTAATCAAATTAATAAGGTGCTTAAAGTCCGTTTGTCCATGTTTAATCCGAATTTAATGTGATTCAACAATTTCTGATCTTGTGTTTAAGCAATAAAAAAGTGTCGAATGCATAAATAATAACGAAATATATATGAGATGATGATCAATATGCAATAATAGAAAACTCAATTATATAAATCAAACTTACCTTGTATCGCTATCGACACAAAAGAAAACAAAGTTTAGTGTATCAAAAACTTTGCTTCCAATTGAATCGCTTATCACAACAAAAGAAATTGTTAGCATTGACAATTACGATTAGAACAATTGCGATAAGGCGAAAACGATTGAAAATGACTGAATTTACAAGATTGAAAAGCAAAAGCAAAACGAAACTCAATGTATTATATTAATCAAAATTAATAWTAAGAGAAGAGAGAGAGAGAGTTTGATTGRATAGCYTCGGAATTTGTACCTAGATTCGCAAAGAAACGACTCCGAAAGTTGTGACGGATTCGAGAACCTATGATGTTGTAAGTGATTTGTGTTTTTGTGATTGATTTGTGTGAGTGAGAAAGAGATTTTGAGAGCTTTGTATTGCACGTATTACGATTGATTTTCGTCAATGTTCGATTAGGCATCGAGAACATGTATTTATAGGTATATGGGAAAAGGTAAAATACGAAATCAGGCATATCATACGGGGATAACCGTATATACGATCATTAGGACCATATATACGGTCCTATACGGTTTTAGCTGACGTGGATTGCCACGTCAGCGATAGCGCTTCTTAAGGATAAAAATTGCTAAATGGTTGTGTATTCACTGAATTTGACGAATGGAATTAACTGAGACCGAGTAGGGCCGCTAAATGCGGGCGGATTGGGTCAAAAAATATTTTGTACATGTCCCCGAACCCACGACTTGGTTGTTGATCAGACAATGGAACGATTAAATGCGCACAATGTTTCGGGCATTCGTGATTAACTTGCATAGGATGGTGGCGATTCCCCACTCAACAACACTACCCAACGCACTCAGTCGGATTCGTGCTCAAGCCCACAAACGAAATAGACGTAGGCTAGGGCCGATGAGGATACACGCCGTACATCTATGTTGTTAGCATTACCTTGGGCCCTCTGTAACCTAATGTTTTATTTGTACTGACCCTAGGCCATTTTGATTACATTTCCATTAACTCAAGAAAAAAAAAAAAAGAAGAGTCACAAACTTACATGTGAGGCCCATAAACTGATAGCTGCGATTCATAATGTGTACTTCTTATAAGCACGCGATGCGTGCCAATATTATAAATGG
>SNQN01001727.1:47644-63809 GCA_008642245.1 Bassia scoparia | reverse complement strand
TCGCGTCTATTGATGGGCTCCCCGTAAGCAACTCATCATACACTATCATTCAATACTCTCATAACAAACCAAAAAACGTAAATAAATACGAAAACACTCATTAGAGTAAAAAATACGAAACAAACATTAACATAGCTCACCCCAAGATACCAAACACCATCAATGTCACAACCGATCAGCCAACGACGCGTTCTCATTTCCTCACACACCAAACTTTTACCCTAGGGCTAATGCCTCCATCGTGATTACGATCAAGACGATCAAGATAGAATACCTAAAGCATCAAATTAAAATTTTTTTAACCCTCATAAAACAAACCTTACTTAAACAACCAAAAGCAACTCACCGCCAAAAACAATGTTACAAGCCGCTGCATCCATTTGCAAATCCATTTCGCATAAAATTATACCAAATCGACGAACACTACACATCAACTTCTCCAACACAACCACACCACCATTGTACACTCTAAATTAACACAGCTCACTGCAGGAGGAGTTCCTTAGGAATCTGCACAGAGGTCGGCAAGAACAAGATCCAAGGCAACCAACATAAACAACAACTTAAACTCACTCATATCATCCTGATCAAAATCAGACATCAAACCATCGATCACCTTCTCAGAAGGTGAAACCCACTCACTATTGTATAACCTTACCAGAATCTAAAGCCTCAAACCACCACCATACAATTTCTCCAAATCAAACAACTTCAACCTATGGATTCCGAAGGAATTTACGGGGTACATGAATCTTCCCTTTTGGAAGGCCTAAAATCCACCTAACCTGATTAGAGGAAGCCCTAAATCTCTCTACCAACTACCAACATCTCATTAAATGATTCACCCTAGTCATCAACCAATACACCAAGCTCTCCGGCAAACGCATTCCCGACAAATCCAACAAACCTCCAAAACCCATCTCTTTAACAGTTTCTCCTACGAGCATCAAAAGAGCCACAATCTACCAAATCATCTACTCTACCAAATGACATTCGTCGCTGCAACAAGATAAGGAAAAAAACACAACATTCAACTTCAAATTAAGAAACAACTACACACATTAATTTAATTGGGACACATACCTCTCTACGGCAACACTTCTGGCCCTTAGAACATGCACAGAAGATTTCAATGCACCACCTCGACTGTAACTACTCCCTAAGCAACAAACAATAATTGTCAACAACAAACAAATAAATAATCCAATTAAACAAATATAACCAATTAACATAGAACACCAACCTCGAAAAACATTCTCATAATCTATTTATATCACATCGTACGCACCCTCTGGCATATAAAGCGATCGAAATATGAACTACTTAAATAACAGGACAAATCATATAAAGAAAACATAAAACATACATACATATAAAGCAAATCAACATTACCTTATAGATCTGCCCTTCACATTGGAATTTGAAAACAACCTGTTTCACTGATGTCGGCAATCTACTATGGATATGAGATCAATCAAAGAGTAATGGTTCACCGGAATCTCCAGTGCCGTCAATATACAATGACAAAAACCCAATAATAGACATCAACGTGAGAACCTGCATTTGTAACTATTAATTACCATCATCTCTTTAATTCAACCCACAATACACTGCAATCAAATCTAACCCACAATAAGGACTATGAACGAACCATTAACATATCTCGATCAAATATAACAACAAAATCGAAATTAAAACTACAGAAAATCCGGTTATCGACAATGGGAAAAACTCACATCTTTAAGACGAAAATTTAAACAGCAATTACATTCAAAACTCTCGACAACCAATAGTAAGAAACAACTATCTAACCAAAGAAGATGAAACCACTTTGCTACAAATCTAAAAACCCAAAACAGAAACTTACCATATCAGCAGTCGTCGAGAGGTCAACGCGGACAAGAAGAAAGTGATTTAGAAGATGAAATTGAAATGCGAGACCCACTCAAGATTAAACAAACTCAAAGACACTCAAAACCCTAATCGCCACAACTTTGAGACGAAGACACCGTCAAAAACTAAAACAGAAGTACATAACGTGGGGCAACTTGACGCCATCCACTATGTAACTAAAACATATTTACGAAAACACCCTTGGATAATAATTAAACGATCCGCTGGATGTACCAGGAATTTTCCACAAGCTTCAGCAATTTGAATTGTTTTATTTATTATTGGATAGTTTATCCAGAGTGAAGTGGGCACATTACCGTGAGCTATCCATGTCAATCGGTAAAAATCGATCAAAGCGCTACTCGAGATGATAACGAGTCGGTGTTAGCAGCGATGAACTCGACTCAAAAAGCTCGTGAGACTTGATTTTTTTATATATATATTACATATATATAAATATAAACTAAAGTTCCAAAAAATTTTAAATATCCCTCAAAAAAATTAAATAAAAAAAAGTTCAAGGAAATGGTTGGTATATATGTGAAAGGAAGTGTTGATAGGGTCAACTTCAACGGACATTCTCTCAAACTACTGGATTTTTAGGTGATCAATTGGAGGAATGCTTCTATATATTCTTCCAATGTAGGTCTTTACACTATGATGGTGGTAGTTAACGAAGAAGTTATTCTTCAAATTGGTGGTGTCTCAATTGCAAAAATACATATAATCTATTGAGAAAGTGTTAATAGGGTCAAATCAACTGGGCATATACTCTCTAACTACTTGAGTTTTGAGTGTGATTCAAGTGGAGGTGAAAGCGTTGTCAACATTCTTTCCAATGGATTAGACATACACTGTGATTTGGTTGTAGTAACGAAAAGTATTGTCGTTTCTATATGTAGTTCTAATAATATAAAAGGGTAGAAAGAAGTGAAAAGTTCCCAATATAATATATTATGAAAATGCAATGGTTGAGAAGACTATTTAAAAAGGAGTAAGTTTAGGAATGTTACCACCTTAGTGGTACTGAGTCGGCTCGAGTTGAGTAGAGCTTTCGAGTGACTCTGAGTACGACATGGAGCTTCGAAGTACGAGTCGAGCCTTGAGTATCTATGTCGGAGTTTTAGTCGAACTCGAATCTTGATCGGTTTACGTTGAGCTTCGAGTCGAGCTCAACTGAGGAAATACAAACGGGTCAAGTTCATACTCAACATTTTGAGCTCAAAAAGTTTTGAGTCGAGTTCGAGCTGTGTTTCCTTATCGAGTTTTGAGTCGAGCTTATTGTATACTCACGCTCGACTCGGCTCGTAATCAGACCTAGTTATCCCATGATGACCTAGCTAGTTTACAACTTATAAAGTGTATCTATTGTAACACTAAAAATGTTCCCAAATTGAATAACTGATGAGGAAAAGTACGACATCTCGAAATAGATTTGATTCCAAAAGTTGACACAAAATCATAAACACATCCGTAACAATCTCTTATCATATATTAAAGTTGAGTTTGAAAAAACGCTGAGAGCACAAAATAGGTGGAATAGATTTTATTTTTATTTATTTTAATTATTTCTATTTTTAGGCTTTTTTCTTTATTTTAGGATTTTTTAAATTACTTCCATAGATATTTCATATTTCCTATTCTCATTTGTTTTTTCTCATTTTTTTGAGTTCGCAGTATTTTAGATTTTTTTATGATTTATTTATTAAAATAATTTTCAAAATAAATGAATCAGAAATTGTAGATAAGTTCAGAAAATTTGGAATTATCAAATTTAATATTAATCTTTGCCACCAAGTTTATCCAAAAGTGGATAAGAGTAAATCAGATGGCAAATAATGCATAAAACACAGATATAATTCTCGGAACGAAAAATAGATAAAATAAAAATTAAGCACGATCTAGCCTTAGGAATCTATTAAAAGAGTGAGTTTCTATCATGCACATATCACTACCTAGCCTAATTGGTTATGACCACTTCAAATTAATCAAATTAATAAGGTGCTTAAAGTCCGTTTGTCCATGTTTAATCCGAATTTAATGTGATTCAACAATTTCTGATCTTGTGTTTAAGCAATAAAAAAGTGTCGAATGCATAAATAATAACGAAATATATATGAGATGATGATCAATATGCAATAATAGAAAACTCAATTATATAAATCAAACTTACCTTGTATCGCTATCGACACAAAAGAAAACAAAGTTTAGTGTATCAAAAACTTTGCTTCCAATTGAATCGCTTATCACAACAAAAGAAATTGTTAGCATTGACAATTACGATTAGAACAATTGCGATAAGGCGAAAACGATTGAAAATGACTGAATTTACAAGATTGAAAAGCAAAAGCAAAACGAAACTCAATGTATTATATTAATCAAAATTAATAWTAAGAGAAGAGAGAGAGAGAGTTTGATTGRATAGCYTCGGAATTTGTACCTAGATTCGCAAAGAAACGACTCCGAAAGTTGTGACGGATTCGAGAACCTATGATGTTGTAAGTGATTTGTGTTTTTGTGATTGATTTGTGTGAGTGAGAAAGAGATTTTGAGAGCTTTGTATTGCACGTATTACGATTGATTTTCGTCAATGTTCGATTAGGCATCGAGAACATGTATTTATAGGTATATGGGAAAAGATAGGTAAAATACGAAATCAGGCATATCATACGGGGATAACCGTATATACGATCATTAGGACCATATATACGGTCCTATACGGTTTTAGCTGACGTGGATTGCCACGTCAGCGATCCGTGCTTAATTTTTATTTTATCTATCTTTTCGTTCGAGAATTAATATCTGTGTTTTTGCATCTATTTGCCATCTGAATTTACCTTTATCCACTTTTGGATAAACTTGGTGGACAAGATTAATTTAAAATATTTCGGATAATTCCAAAWTTTTCTGAACTTATCTACGAATTTCTGAATTCATTTATTTTCGAAAATTATTTTATAAAACTTTTAAAAATCATAAAAAAAATCTAAAAATACTGGCGAACTCAGAAAAATGAGAAAAAACAAAATGAGAAATGGAAATTAGGAAAATAATCTATGGAAGATATTCTAAAAAATCCTAAAAATAAAGAAAAAAGCCTAAAAATAGAAAATAATTAAAATAAATAAAAATAAATACTTTCCACCTATTATTGTGCTCTCAGCGTWTGATTTCAAACTCAACTTTAATTTGACTTGCGCAAATGGATGTGGTTTAACGGATGTGGTTTATGAATTTTGTCGCAACTTTTGGAATCAAATCTATTTCGAGATGTCGTACTTTTCCTCATCAGTTATTCAATTTGGGGAGACATTTTTAGGTGTCTACAATAGGATACACTTGTTCAAAAGTTGTATAACTAGCTAGGTCATCATGGGATAAACTAGGTCTGATTACGAGCCGAGTCGAGCTTGAGTATCAATAAGCTCGACTCAAACTCGATAAGGAAAACACAAGCTCGAACTCGACTCAATAACTTTTTGAGCTCAAAATGTTGAGATCGAACTTGACCCGTTTGTATTTCCTCAAGCTCGAGCTCGACTCGAAGCTCAACCTAAAACCCGATCAAAGTTCGAGTTCGACTCAAAACTCGACTCGTACTCGAGCTCGACTCGTACTCGAGCTCGACTCGTACTCGAGCTCGACTCGAAACTCTACTCAAACTCGAGCTCGACTCGTCCACTAAGTGTGTAACATTCCTCAAACTTACTCCTTTTTATAAGTCTTCTCAACCATTGCATTTCTTCAATATTTCAATTTGGGAACTTTTCACTTCTTTCTACCCTTTTTATTAGTTCAGACACCCCATTTTGAAACAGACATAACTTTTTCGTTACTCCACCAAATCAAGTGTATGATCTACCATTGGAAATTTCGATTTATCATACGAGAATCGAATCTAAAAACGTATAGTAAACAACCAATCACTACCCCGACACGAAACACCCCCGAAAGAGCATTCGCTGGATTTGAGGAATTTCAGATAGATTGTATAACTTCTGTTTATCATTTTCTGTAATTCTATGTTAAAAGTAGATTACATCTTAGACCATAAAACGTGGAACACAAAATTAAAGAGTATTTTTTTCTGTAAAAAGCTAAATTGGAGTTCGCTCGTTGAGGGGAAACACTCTGTGCGGCCTCCCTTTGCACCTCATTTTTTACTTTTGACCGAATTCCAATAATTCACAGTCCAAAATACTGGTTCACGTCATGACATCAAATCAAGTCACTCTCAAAGATGATTGGGGCTCGAGTGTGTTCCTATTATGAGGATTCGTGTAGTATTTTATCGACTCAAGTGATGATATGGTATGGACGTGATGTTCTTGGATAGTATGAGATCTATTTAATAATGTAATGTTCAAGCCAGTGAACAGAGTGCAAAATTAACGGTGATGATAGCTTTGAGATCATTGTGTCCCGAGTAATTGTTACTTCCGATTGCGATTCAATCGATTATATGTTTAGTTAGCGACTACAATCGACTGTGTGATTGTTTTTACGCGATTTTCTTGGTTCGATAATCACGTAACTTTCTTTAATTTGATTCTATCTATATTTGGTGATAAATAACTTACAAATTCTATAGGAAATTGTTCTGCACTCGCCTATCTTCGTGTCGCGATTCTTATTTGTTATTATCCTTTTCGATCTCATTCCAATCTCGATAACATATGGTTACTAATACTCGACAGCGCATGGTATTCGATATGTTTTTTAGAATGATTTGATTTGTACTCTTTATTCTCGCAATCTATACTTACTTTCAAACTAACGAACAACCAAGTTAACTACATCAGATAAGCATTAATGTCTTACTTGTTTACTACTTTTCTGATTTACGAATCGAATTAAGGTTATGCGATACAACACTGGATCGAATGCGAGTCTCGCTCTCGGTTCTAGTTCTGTGATATATAACGCTTCTTAATTTAAGATTTATATTATATCCGTATTGATCAAAACTAGGAAATCAAACTATTTTTACAAGAGGAATTTGTATCTTGTTCAGCCTCTGCATGTTACTTTTTCGAATTCCGAATAGGAGAATGAGGTTACTAGAGTAACTCGATCGCCTGGATTTGGCGTTTGGATTTCGATTTGTACTTTCTTAATTTGAATCTATATAGTTCAAAGTAACTCAGTTGGTTTTGAATAAGCTAGGGGAATTTTAAGATCAAATTAAATTAATCGAAAATCATTAAATGTTTTTGTATTTTTGTAGTCCCAGATTATTCTCGTATACATGTAATTTACTACGAATAAAAGGAGTTACTGCGTAGGTAACTCATAACGATTATCAATTCTCCATGATGACCGTTTGATTTTTAAATCAGATGGTCCAACACCTTTCCCTAGTAAAATAATTTCACATCAGGTCGAGAGTTGATTAAACATCACAGTATTATTGATAGTGTTCATGTATATTTTTGGGGTGGGACTAAATGGGCGAGATATGACACTGTTCTTTATGTTAATTTTTATCTGAAAATTCAGATGAGCGCACTATTATATTATCAATTAATTTCATTGAAAGTATTTGGCGGCTCAAAATAATAACTCTGTGCGCAACATACTGTCAATGAACTTAAATTCTGAATAGGATTTGGGAGATAGAATTTCATATATTAAGCAAGATGGTCGATATTGCTCCCAATTTAGTGTTTTCTGCCACCACAAAAATATTTAATAACTGGAATCCATTAAAATAAGAAATGTGAAAAATTACTAAATTTTTAACTTAAGGGTAATTGGGGAATCGATCAGAGTGGAACACATTACCTTGATTCTACTTAATACTCCTTCACACTCTCGCAAACTGAGAAAGCATTGGATCTCCAATACAGAGCGCAACACAATAGTGCAGTTCACAAACAGACCTCTGACTGATGACGAATCAACAATACCTCCCCATAAGAAGGCTACAAAGTACGTTCTATTTATTCGTTAGGAGAATAGTTACGAACAATCGTCTTGTTGTGACCTCTCAACAATGCGGATTAATTGGACTAAATACTCACATGTAGAGCTAGCTTAAATATTTGTACCAAGTTGGGTCATTCATCCCTGTATATTGAAATTGGATTGTTAAAAAGTTCCCTTAACCGGCGTAGCAGTTGTTGCTGATGATTGTTTCTGGCCTGGATGTTTACAGTGAACCATGTTGCTCTATACATAGGCTCTACAATCTGTAAAGATGGAAGATCAATGCATGGCAAGCAGTCAGCCAAGTCTCCCTCTCTATTCGTTACGCCCACATTGCCGTATACACAGAGGCGTTGACATTGATAGTTCCTTCATCTTGCTGCTTAGAGTATGGTGCGTATTGATTCGCGAGAAGTCTCCACGCGTTTTACTTGGCAGAGACAGAGTTCATTTCTCATCTGTTGTCCGACCCATTGCTCTCTTAGTGTTGAGTTTCGCAAGAGAAGTTGTCCTCTATCAACAACGAAGATATGCTCAACTGAAAATGAGGTGTTCATACCGACGGACCTGGTGTGTTTACAAGTAGGAAGAGACAGATCACGAATCAGGTTAGAGGTACGACGGGAGCTGAGGAGGAACCTGACCTTCAACAAGGACTACTCACATCAAGTTTGACTATTGGTCACTGGGAAAAACCATTCTTCAAAGGTGGGCGAGAAAATTGTGGTCTGTATGTAGGTGGCTTTACTTAGGTCGCTTTCATTGAAAGGCATATTTGGCAAAATATCACTTACAAGAATTAACGACCCACTGCTTCGTGATACTCCATGAAACGAGGGTAGAGAGGATCTATTCTTAGATCATTTATTCAAGTCTCTTAGAACTGACATCCATCCAATTCGAGCATGTCCGGGCAGGTATGTGGCAAGGATCTCTGTGGTGGTTAGTTGATTATTAACTTTTGGAGCAAGGCCATGGTTTCCATGGACGTCTATTGGCCTGATCCTCTGGAATAACGTACTTACGCTTGTTTAGTGACACTGTGGTGAAGATCGATATCCATTAACGTTGGTTGGTTAACAATATATTATTTTTGTTTTCAAAGTGTTTATGTTACTAACTGTCTATTTTAATGTTTTAATTTTTTTTTAAAGCTCCAACAAGATGTCTAGTCCTCTGCTTTTGGTATCGTGGTAGCTTTTGGTATACTAAGTCTCAGCATTATGTGTGTGCAGTGTTTATTCGCTTTGGTTTAGCTTCAATTAGAGAATTATGGCCATTTATGTTATTTTTATAAATTAAAGTACTCTAGGTTGGATGACATTCCATCAATGAAACATTAATGTTAGTTTGGCCAGTATAGTGGTTTGTAATATTTCTGGTTGGGTTTTGGCCCATTGATTGTAATAACATTATGGCTATTTTATGTGCTAATGTTATGAATTTGTGGTTTCAATTTTTGGCTCCCTTTTATTCTAGTAATTGTCTTTGTTAGTATTTTATTTAACGTGAACATTATAATTAAGGTATTGTTGATATTATTCTGGTTGGGTTTTTTTTTTTGATTGTAATGAGGATTTATGCGTAAGTTTTTCAATGAATTGGTAACTCTAATACGCACAATAATTAAAGTAAAAAAATGGGAAGTAAAAGTAATGTCTATTAAATGACCAAAGACAATGAACAAGGAAAATGGGTATTGTTTTGTTTAATTATTTTTAATTACATATACTCGTGTAATTTATTTTTTCCGATATGAAGTTATCTAAATTTTGTAAAGTTATAAATCTTTTTTGTTAAAAAGTAATAAAATGAACAAAATATTTGTAACCCATACCCACTAATTTTATTACACCTAAAAAGATAGTATTTTCGTATTGTTTTTTTATGAAGTAAGGAGTATTGATTTGGTTATTGACTATGTTGTTACTCATGATCCTTTAGACATGAGAGTGAAAATGCCACTCAACCGTGCTTAATGTTCAGTATCAGTTGAGATTTTGATGCTGATTTGCTTGTTGTCAGTTTGTTGATCATGATCAATATGTTGAGGCTGTATTGAATTCGATTACATATATATTTGGTGTTTGACATGATCATATGTGTTATATTTTTGAATTAGAGCTTCAGAAGAAAGATGAATGAAATTTGTAGCCTACGATTATGTACACTCATAACAAGAATTATTTCCGGAACTCTAAAGTGAAAGGTTAATTAGAAAATTAGGAGTCCTGTTTAGTAGTAAACATTAATAATAGAAGTGTTGTATGAGCAGATGTTTGGTGCTTGTAGGGATGTGCCGTTTTTATCGATTCGAATGTGCTTCATAATATTGTAGTAAAAATTTAGCAAGCTACACTATTTTAGTTACAGTACTTATAATCGTTCTTTGACTTCGTTGTTTCAAGTTTAGCGGCGTTTAAATTAACACTAAGACGCTATTTTTAAAAAACTTGAAACAACTTTATCAAAATATTTCGCCTAAACAACTATGAATACTAATAATAAATATTCTAAATGTTTTAACAACCAAAAGACTACAAATACGAACTATAGAAAGGTAACAATAAATTGCCTTCACAAGCAAAATAATTGCATAACTAACATCGAAGTTTCAGATCTTTGGGAAGACTGCTCCACCCTACAAAAAATAAGGACAACATGTAAGTTCCCACGCAAGTCACATGTATTACTCATTATAAAGAGAAATAAACACACTTCAACCTCTAAAAAACTGTCAAAAAATAAGGGAGGATAACATCAACTGCTATCAAAGGTCAGATAAACATGGGAATGAAGAATCAAAGTGGGTAACCAACAAATAGATGAGGTATTAGGGGGGTTTTCAATCAGGGTCCATAACAGAAATTTGCGGTGAGAGCAGTGTTGGAAGACTCAAATTTGTTTGCAGACCGTAGCAAACACTTTGTTGAGCACCTGAGTGGAGGGATAGATGATGGTGTGTCTACATCTTTACTTGACGCCTATGCCCACTACAAGGCTTCAGCAAATTTTAACTGCTAGAACAGGTTCAATAATGTAATCATCTTTAGACAAAAGTGGTAACAATGACAGGCAGCAACCCGGAGGAGATTCTACAATGCTTAACAGGGTAGGCATGATACTCAAAGGGCCTGGATTTACAAAGAAAGAGTGAAGCTAATAGTGGTAGACTCAATGTATGACTCTGTCACTTATCACTATCCAACAACACCAACTGGTTTCGAAGAAAGAGCCAAGTTAATCAAACGGCAGGCTACGGACTACAAGTTTTGAGTCAAAGGTATGATACTGCATTTTGGTAACTAACACAGGGGTGCAAGCTATTGATATTACAGCCAAACACTTTCATCAGCAGTGGATTCAACTGCAACGGGATTGGACGTCACTGGGAAGGTAGTTAAGGAAAGATACATTATATGTAGAGAACTAAATGAAACAGTAGTGGGAAGAAGAAATTTATTAACATCGGAGCACGGGGACGTGCCACTTCACTATTCAAAGTGATGGGTTAGTGTGAGGTTGTTTAAGTAGTACAACCACAAATGTCAAAATTTACGAGATAACTACTTTGTAAGGGTGACTTTCTATTAAAATAATGTCGTTTCAGATTAGCCATTCTTTTTACAATTACCGTAGATATTTCCTTTGCACTTATATAATTAAATAAAAATCAGCATGCAACCACATTTCCTACGGAAACATAAATTGCATAATACTCACCTAGCTAGCCAAGGATCCAAAGACATGTCACAATTCAAAAGCATGTAATTTGGTTCCAAATCAGTATCTCCATGATCATCGAAATCAAGAGCGGTCCTCCGACTACTAGGCTGTGGAAGGATTACCGTTAATAACTTGTTTCGCACAATAAACTTGGGTCACAATATACTTATCAAAGATTTACACAATACCTACCGCCGTGTGCCACCTTCGTCCTCACTCAAACCAACTTCAGGATCTAAACAGGAAAAACAAAACAAACAAAAAAGTTATTTTGAATATATCTCAAATGCAACCATAGCGGTTAAATTTAACAAGGAAATGTAAAAAGGTTTATTTAAAAATTCAACGAACAATGCCATACCGAATCAATCATCAGAACAACACATTTCCCTTTACGTTTTCCAATTTTGCTATTACCAGTTTCTTCTTCCCATTTTTGTGCCTTTTGAGATGGCTTCCAACCTGTCTCACTCCAACCCTTCAACGATTGGGTGGCGCCCTCTTTTTTTTGGATTGGAGGATCTCTTGATGGACGGGCTAACTCCATCACAACTGCCTTCATTAAAGGACCAGATGCATCAACAAGTCAGCATTTTCACCACACTGTGAAAATGAAACCAGGGAGACAGTACCAAACGCAACATCACACCCAAATTGTTCTACTCAGAAGGAGATGATTCATTACACTGACCTCTCTAAGTTGCCGGGATCCACCAACTCATCCTCATCAAGACAACACTGGACTTCTGTCGTTGACTACTCAAAAGCATTTAGAAGCAACTGAGTAGCCCTCTCAGACTTTACTGCCAATCACTCAAAGCATCAAATCGCACGACAAGCCTATCCAAACGCTTTACCTCAGTAGTCCTAGACAAGTCATGATAACCAACACGTACACTCGTTGCGCTCGAGTTACACCTTTCATCCAACGTTCAATATGAACTTTCTCAGTATAGTCTTATGTGCACTTGTCGTAAACCGCCAAGTGCCGAACATTTACATCATTCTCAAACTTCACAATCAACCAAGCAACTTGGTTCCGGACATAAGTACACAATAATTAGTCCTTTCTATGTCAATACATAGCGAACAGGAGCCTAATCACCCAACCGATCCTCACAAGTATCAATGCACTAGGACTACATGCCTCACGAATCAATGACAACATAGGTCACTTTCAATTCACGTTACAGTTTGAATTTCTACTGGTATACGTTTTACGTAGTTAATTCTCACAACTGGCCACGCAATCCATGAGGAACCTATACTCTTTCCCCTTATCAGGCTCATTTACCTGTAAGCGCTAAAGTTCATAGCTCACAACAAATGTGTCAACACAAATTAATTCTATAGTCTTCATTCTCAACCGTGGTAGCAATCTATACCGCATCAGAGCCAAATGGTCACTCGCACAGATCTCGAACGTGGAACCCAATGCACTGCTCGCTCCAGATCAATGGAAACTCCCAAAATAACATAGTACCTTAATTACGTCTACAAGTTAATTCTACTGGTTATTGATTTTCTCCAAGAAAGGTATCTTGATATCAACACAGCAAATCACGCTCCGTGATTAACTGCAGCTAGTAATACTTACCTCCCTACTACTTCAATTCAGCTAAGATCCTTTGATTCTAAATGCCGCCTCTCTACGTCAAGCGTTAGAAGCTCACCGAACTCACACATAAATTTGACGACAAATTTATGAAAAAGATCATTTCCAACCCGGGGTAGTCTATACCCCACACAATAAATCAATTCAAGACGGGAAATACCACATGTGTCTTTCTATTCACAACAAAGTTTATTAGGCAATCATTTTTTCTTTCTAACTAACGATTTGCTTGCCCAAATGCACCTAAACCATATGACGCTCTGAACTGGCACACTTCTCTATATTTCATACAACTCCAAATTGCGCAGTATTGACTAGCGTACAAAATAAAATCACCAGAATTCCCTTCAGCATCGAGACAATGGTAAATAACACACTTAGAGTCCCACAACACTGCTTCGAGATAACACTTAAGAGAGGATCAAAGATACTTTTTGATGTCGAGCAATTTGGGGCATTCAAAGTGTGAGAGACCTAGTGACGTTTCGCGATCCTTATTGTTCACGAGTGACGGGTCAAAACCATCCAGTGAGCCTTCCTGCATCAAACCCTGTAAACGGCTCCACTCCTATGTACGAATCCCCTTGAGTAAGCAAACCATAGTCATAAATATTCATCGTGGTCCAGTGCATGTGTGTAGACCCTACATTTCAAGTGAACATACGTACTATCGTCTTCATAAGTAGTTGTCAAAACATTTTTTTTTTTTTTTTTCTTCACTTTGTTTACTTAATCTTATTTCGTTCTTTTTCTGGCTCCTTGCATCCACCATATCCTTAAAATGTGGTGAGTCACCTATGTGGTTGTTGTGTAATTGTTCTGTTTGCTTTTTTTTTTTTTTCTTTAATATTTACAATTACAAATCCCACCTTGCTTCTTTAACTTCCTCGCACTGTCATTTAGATGTCTCAGTCTCTCCGTAAACGGCATGTTATGATATCCACCCCTATCTATGGCCATACTTGAATGACTATTTGCTACCGACACACCAGCTTCAACATCATTTTAGCCTTCCGCTTAACACTGCTGTTCATATGCTGCATTCTATACTCTTTCACTAGGCTTGACTGGCTAGGAAAGGAGTGTGGTTCGTATGTTCAAGCACAACTTCAATAGACCAATCACCAAGAGACTTCTCCAGCATACCATGGCCATTGCAAAAACACTTCTTGGTCAATCGTCTCCTGGGGTTATAAATTTCCTCCTCCGCCAGCTCAACATCCTCAGGTGCTTTCAACTTCCTACGAGACTTCTTCACATCCTTCTCCTCAGGATTACCCCACAATCACAACGCCAGGTAGTTCTAACTCTTTGTTCTCCTCTATTATTGATGGCATAAGACCCTTGAGGTCTGGCACTCCAAACCCCTGCTCTTTGGCATACTTTTTTATAAAAAATTCAATCATCAATCATTGAAGGAAACTGCATTCACTAACTTCGGCTGCAGGAGCCTACTGCCTACACCACCGCCGGTAGTCTCATCAGCAACACCATTTGTCTTAGACACCACTTCCTCCACCCTCCACCCACACCAACAGGACTACTACCCCATCAATCCTCATTTGTGACAGACAAGTTTTAATTTCTAACCATCCGTACTTTCCTCACACCATCACCAAAATCAACCACTTGATTAGTACTCATTCCATTAATTAAAATCAACTAACAACAAACAAACAATAACAAACAAAATACAAAAGGAAATGACAAAACAAAAATCAAACGAATATAAACAAACAGAATAACAATAAAAAATAAACCAAAAAATACGAAATAACTAACAAAATAACAAATTAAATTAAAATAATAAATACTAAAAACAAAGGAACACAATTCTACCAAGAGAAATAAAGAATTCGAATTTGTGTTCCAACCACAACTCAGAGAAAATTATCCAACTAAATTCAACTAAATTCACTTTCTTTAAAAAGGAAGAGCAAATTAATAAACACAATCGCCGACAATAAACACACACCGATAAATAAACCGGACACAACTAATTACAACAAGCAAAATCAACATCATACAGCCAACACGAAAATTCAACATATGGATAAATACTAACAATTCAACAAATGTAATAAACATCGACACTTAAATATACAATTGTCGGCAAACAAAATAAATTCGGAATTGAAACAGAGACACTAACCTATGTTATGTTCCTCGGCATCGGAAGAATCGTCGCCGCTAACTGCAATATGTCTTCAACAACTACAGAGTCAGCATCCATTGGTCGACAACAACCGGGGAAAGTGTGTCTATTTTGAGAGAGAGGGCAGACGAAACGAAATGGAGGCAAATGAGGATGTGTAAAGCAGTCACACGCAGCCCATAGCAAAATGTACTATATCATTCACCATCACGGCCTTCTAACAGCCGTTACTTAAAAATATCGTAGTGACCGTCAACTTTTTTTTATTATTTACATATTGCCACTGGATACGCATACGCAAGATAAAACAAAGTGGATGGACCTGGCACTCCTCACTTGTGACTCATTCGCACCCCAAAAACGGTGCTAAATAATGATCGAGACACAACTATGAGTCTATGACCCAATCCAAATCCAATTAGAAACCCATTTGCCAACATCAACGGTCTCAAACCAAAAAGCCGAAAATACAATCCGGAGGTCGACCATTAGATTTACATATTCACACATATGGTCCCACACTCATAGTCATACTAATGTCATGTCCGATTAAAACACAGTCTCACCTGTCATCTCCTTCCTCACGGCATCACCAGGATTCACCACTCCACTCTTGCTTCTTCCCTCTTCATTTTGCGCCCAACACAAACGCAGCAAACTCGACAACAGAACCTTCGAGAAGAAAACAAAAAAAGTTGGAAATCGAGGAAAACATCAGCAAATCAGCAGTTGATGAGAAGTACGCTCAATGGAAGTCTCTCGTACCTGTTCTTTACGATTGGCTCGCTAATCACAACTCGTTTGGCCTTCTCTCTCTTGCCGGTAACTCACTCTTTCTTTCTTTCTCT
>SNQN01001727.1:16132-47619 GCA_008642245.1 Bassia scoparia | reverse complement strand
GAAGTTGAACAAGCTTTCATCACTTGAATAACCTAAAATCAAGTATTAGAGAGTTATGCCAGTTGAATTTGACCTATTAACAATATATATAGATATATAGATATATTATATGAATTGAGACCCATTTGAGAATATATTAAGATATATACCACATATAAGTGGTATGATACATTGGAGATAGTTGATCAAGCATTCCTCCAATTGATCACTAAACCAAGTAGTTTGAGGAATTGTCCGTTGAAGTTGACCCTATCAACACTTCATATACATGCACAACTATACAAACCATTTCCTTGAACTTTTTTTTATTTAATTTTTTTGAGGGATATTTAATTTTTTTGGAACTTTAGTTTATTTTATATTACTAATTATATATATTAAAAATCAAGTCTCACGAGCTTTTTGAGTCGAGTTCATCGCTGCTAACACCGACTCGTTATCATCTCGAGTCAGCTTTGATCGATTTTTACCGAATTGACGAGGTAGCTCACGGTAATGTTGCCCACTATCATGGATAAACTATCCAATACACAAAATAACATTCAAATTGCTTAAGCTTGTGGAAAATTCCTGGTACATCCAGCGGATCGGTTCAATTATTCATCCAAGGGTGTTTTCGTAAATATGTTTTAGTTACATAGTGGATGGCGTCAAGTTGCCCCACGTTATGTACTTCTTTTAGTTTTTGACGCGTTCCTTGTCTCAAAGTTGTTGGCAGTTAGGGTTTTGAGTGTCTTTGAGTTTGTTTAATCTTGAGTGGTGTCGCGATTTCAATTTCATCTTCATCAATCACTTTCTTCTTGTCCGCGCTGACCTCTCGCGACTGCTGATATGGTAAGTTTGTTTTGGGTTTTTAGATTGTTGTAGCAAAGTGGTTTCATCTTCTTTGGTTAGATAGTTGTTTCTTACTATTGGTTGTCGAGAGTTTTGAATGTCATTGCTGTTAAATTTTCGTCTGAAGATGTGTGTTTTCATTATCTGATAACCGTATTTTCTGTAGTTTTTAATTTCGATTTTGTTGTTATATTTGTTGGATCTGTTTAATGGTTCGTTCATAGTCCTTATTGTGGGGTGTAATTTTGATTGCAGTGTATTGTGGGTTGAATTAAAGAGATGGAATGGTAATTAATAGTTACAAATGGTTACCCAGTTGATGTCTATTATTGGGTTTTGTGTATGTATATTGACGGCACTGGAGATTCCGGTGACCCATTACTCCTTGTGTCTACACTTCCCATAGTAGATTGCCATTCAGTGAAACAGGTTCGTTTTCAAATTCCAATGTGAAGGGCAGATCTATAAGGTAATGTTGATTGCTGTTCATATGTATGTTGTTGTTATGTTTTTTATTGATGTGTCCTGTTATTTGTAGTTCATATTTCGTCGTTTATTATGCAGAGGGTGCGTACGAGTGTATAAAGTTACTGAGAATGGTTTTGAGGTGGTGTTCTATGTTAATTGGTTATTTGTTGTTAATTGGATTTTTATTTGTTTGTTGTTGACAAATTATTGTTTGTTGCTAGGGAGTAGTTACAGTCGAGGTGTGCATTGAAATCTTGTGTGATGTTCTAAGGGCCAGAAGTGTTGCCGTGAGAGGTTGTTGTCCCAATTAACAATTAATGTGTGTAGTTGTTTCTTAATTTGAAGTTGAATGTTGTGTTTTTCTTCCTTATCTTGTTGCAGCGACGAATGTCATTTGGTGAGAGAGATGTTTGGTAGATTTGTGGCTCTTTTGATGTCGTAGGAGCAAACTGTTAAGGAGATGGGTTTTGGAGGTTTGTTGGATTTGTCGGGAATGCGTTTGCCGGAGCTTTGTGTTATTGGTTGATGACTAGGGTGAATCTCATTTAATGAATGTTGGTAGTTGGTGAGAGAGTTTATGCTTTCCTCTAATCAGGTTAGGTGGATTTTAGGCTTTCAGGGAAGATTCATGTACCCCGTAAATTTCCTTCGGAATCCATAGGTTGAAGTTGTTTGATTTGGAGAAATTGTATGGTGGTGGTTTGAGGCTTTAGATTCTGGTAAGGTTATACAAATAGTAGGTGGCTTGTCAACTTCTGAGAAGGTGATCGATGGGGTTGATGTCTGATTTTGATACAGGTGATATGAGTGAGTTAAGTTGTTGTTTATGTTGGTTGTTGGATCTTGTTCTTGCCCGGACTCTGTGCAGATTCCTAAGGAACTCCTTCCTGGGTGACTGCTGCTTAGATTCTAGAGTTGTACAATTGGTGTGGTTGTGTTTGGAGAATTTGATGTGTAGTGTTTGTCGATTTGGTTCAAATTTTATGGAAATGGATTTGCAATATGGATGCAGCGGCTGTAATTGTTTTTGGGGTGAGTTGCTTTTGGTTGTTTAAGTAAGGTTGTTTTTATGAGGGTTAAAAAAATTTTAATTTGATGCTTTAGGTATTCTATCTTGATCGTCTTGATCGTAATCACTGCATGGGGCATTTGCCCTGGGGTAAAAGTTTGGTGTGTGAGGAATGAGAAACGTCGTCGTTGGCTGATCGGTGTGACATTGATGGTGATTTTGGTATCTTGGGGTGAGTTATGTTAATGTTTGTTTCGTATTTTTTACGCTAATGAGTGTTTTCGTATTTATTTACGTTTTTTGGTTTGTTATGAGAGTTTAATGATATGATAGGTTGTTAGACGTTGCTTACGGGGACCATCCAAGAGACGCGAGGGATTCAGATATTGTCAGACGATGAGTCTGATTTAGCTTAAATGTAGAAAATGTCTCATTCTTCTCATGATGTAGTTGTTTCAAAATAGTGACCTATGCTATGATGAACTATAGTGTTTTCGTGTGTATTAATTCATGTAGTTGGTTAATTTATCATTATTTTGTTGAATATCTTTTTTAAATTCTGAATATTCTCTTAATAAGTTGGTCCGTCAATGTGTTGGAAATTTGAGCATCAAATAGTATTTAAGAATAGAAATTCGGAAGGCAATTTTGCACTTAGTCACAGATTACTACGAATGGTTCCTCAAAAATACTTTCTTTATTCTAAATCATTAGGAATATATTACAACACTTCTAATGATGTATAGCAGGACGCTATCAGACTGGTTGTGGTGTATGTGGCAGGCAGTGATTCCTTGTGTAGTTAGACGAACGCAATATGTGTCCTAATGACCAAGAAAGTTCTAGCAAAAATTAAGAAGCCTTCATTGTGGTGCACTTGCTTGGCTCATAGCCCCGTGGCACATCACCATTGTTGCATCTAATTGTCTTTTAATATATTTAAATTCTTTCCTTACATGTTTGGTAGAGTAGTTCTTGTGTGTAACTTTTTATTCTAAAATAATAGAATATGTACGGATCTTGTAATTTTTTAATTATCTTTCACAAAGAAGACATTGAAAGTATGTTAGTAGTGAAATATGAATCATAAAAATTGTTCAGTTGTATCCACAGTACTAGTTGGTGCATTTTTTACAATTCATTTTAATAATTCGGTTGTTTTACACTACAACAAAAATGAAAGTGCTTGTGTTGTGTAGTGGGTCGGACAGCTTAGGGTTTGACACGAATTAGTTCGATGTATAGGTTTGTTATTTACCTCAAATACTAAACAATAGTAATCGATCCATTTATTGTTACTTCGAATCGAACGTAAGGTTGTAGAGACCGAATCGATGGATTTCTCTTGCGTTCGATTTAAACTTCCTTAATTGTGATCATTGTCAATTTTACTTTTCTGGATTTCCATCGAAATAGGTTAGTAACAACACTCCGATCAGTTTTTCGCTATTGTGATAAACCTTTTACATTTGATTCCTTAAACAAAATTAAAGAAATTCGATGTCGCTTCCATTTTTACTTTCGAATTTAATCGCAATGGTTATCTAGATAACTCGATGCTGATTCTTTTATGATTTATTTGTACTTTCTTAATTTGATATCTATTATATTTCAATACACAAAATTAACTAATCTGAGTCATTGTCTAATTGTTACTTTTTCGATTTCGAATGAAACTTTATTTAACACCCGTGATGGATTCGCTTTGGTTCGTTAAACTCATTCTATTTTTCTAATTATATGACTAACTACACACACAACATTAACGACTTCGATGTCGTTCATTTTTACTTTTTCATTCCAATCAATAGGTTACTGATCTCGATTGCTGGATTCGTTTTTATATTTGATTTGTACTTTCTTAATTTGATCTATTATATTTCAACTAACACCACAAAATTAACTAATCTGTCATTAGTTATTGTTTATCAGATTTCGAATCGAATTAATTTAGTACACACCCCGATAATGGATTCGCTTTGGTTCGATATAAACTTTCTCTAATTTGATTCTATTATATTTAGAACTAACACAAATTAAGATCATCGGTCGTCGTTCATTTTTACTTTTCGATTTCCAATCGAATAGCGGTTACTAGAATCTCCGATCGCGGATTGTTTTATGATTCTGATTTTACTTTCTTATATTGAAGTCTATTAATATTTAAATAACACAAAATTAACCTATCTGATCATTGTTAATTTTCTTTTCGATTTCGATCGATTAGGTAGTACAACACCGACTGATGGTTCGCTCTTGGTTCGATATAACTTTCTTAATTTGATTATATTATATTTCAAACTAAAAAAATGTTACAGGATTTCGATCGTCGCTCATTGTTATTTCGATTCCAATAAGAATAGTTATGAACTCGATCCTGTGATTCGTTTTTGATTCGTTTGACTTTCTTAATTTGCATCTTTATCGTCAAAGTAACTCATGGTTTGAATAAGTTTAGGGAATTTTAATCAATTAAATTATCGAAATCATTAATGTTTGTATTTTTGTAGTCCAGATTATTCTCGTATACATGTAATTTACTACGAATAAAAGGAGTTCTCGTAGAGTAACTCATGAGATTATCATTTCCATGATGACGTTGATTTTAAATCAGATGGTCCAACCTTTCCCTAGTAATTTTAACGATTACTCAATTAATTTCTGATGAGCGCCCAAAAACCGCCAAATACTTCAATGAATTAATTGATATTTGTTTGAATTTCAAAAAACAGTGTTTCATATCTCCCATTTAGTTTTCCCACTCAAAATATTAAGTACTGGAATCATTAAATAAAAAAAAATACTGTTATTTACACGTTGCGAATCACAACTGAAACACTAATGCCTTTCTTGTCACTCAACTAAACATGGTCTCTTCAAAACAATAGCAGTTCACAAACAGACCTTACTTACGAACACAACACCCTACCCAAAAAACCACAAGAGTATTAAGTTAACGAACACTGCTTGGCCATCACATGAAGTTAACATTCTGTGAGATGCTTATCTATTTGCCAGTTTGTGTCATCCCTTATGATGTGTCGCAGTGAAGGTGGCTGAGATTGTTCTGGCCTGTGGTTACAGACCAGCTACAATGCCAAATCTGGTTGATGGAAGATCAAGATGGCAAGTCAAGCCAGGTCATCTCCCAAATACTGATACATTGTATAAGAGGGCGACTTGAAAGATCTCATCGTCGCTTAGGATGTCGTTGACCGAAATCCCCGCGTTACTTGGCAGAACAGAGTTCTTCCATCTGCTTGTCGACCCAGCTCCAGTGTTGAGTTTCGCAAGAGAGTGTCCTATCAACCAAGAAATATGCCAACTGAAATGGGTGTCATACCGACGGCTGGTGGTGTTTCAAGTAGAAGAGATCACTGCAATCAGTTTAGAGGTACGACGGGGAGGAGGAACCTGACCTCAAACAAGAACATCACATCACGTTTGAACCTATGGTATGATGGAAAACCATTCTTCAAAGGTGGGAGAAAATTGTGAGTCTGTGATTGTAGGGGCTTTACTAGGCCTTCATTGAAATGGCAATTTGAAAATTCCTTCAGATTACGACCCCGCTGTCGTGTACTCCTGAAACGAGGGTGCAGGATCACTGTCGATCGAGTTTTTCAAGTCTCTTGACTTGACATTCCTTAGATGTCGGAGGAGGATAAGTCCTCTGTGGTGGTGTGATATTATTTTGGACAGGCATGGTTTCATGGTCTATGCCTGACTCTGGATCACGTACTACGCTTCTTGGTGACATTGTGGTAAGTATCTCATTAACGTTGGTTGGTTACAATTATTTTGTTTTTTTCAAAGTGTTTATGTTTCTAACCTGTTCTATTTTAATGTTTTTTTTTTTTTAAAGGCTCCAACAATGATTCTAATGTCCTCTGCTTTTTGGTAATCGTGGTAGCTTTTTGGATACTAAGCTCAGTAATTTGTGTGCAGTTGTTGATTCGCTTTGGTTTTAGCTTCAATTAGAGAATTATGGCTTTTTTATGTTATTTTTATAAATTAAAGTACTCTAGGTTGGATGACATTCCATCAATGAAATTAATGTTAGTTTGGCCGTATTAGTGGTTTGTAATATTTCTGGTTGGGTTTTGGCATTGATTGTAATGAACATTAGGCTATTTTATGTGCTAATGTTATGAATTGTGGTTTCAATTTTTGGCTCCCTTTTATTCTAGTAATTGTCTTTGTTAGTATTTTATTTAACGTGAACATTATAATTAGGTATTGTTGATATTATTCTGGTTGGTTTTATTTTTTTGGATTGTAATGAAGGATTTGCGTAAGTTTTCAATGAATTGGAACTCTAATGCACAATAATTAAAGTAAAAAAAATGGAGAGTAAAGTAATGTCTAATTAAATGCCAAAGACATGAGACAAGGAAAATGGTATTGTTTTGTTTAATTTTTTTTAATTACATATACTCGTGTAATTTATTTTTTCCGTATGAAGTTATCTAATTTTGTAAAGTTATAAATTTTTTTCGTTAAAAAAGTAAAAATAATGAACAAATATATTTGTAACCCAACCATAATTTTATTACACCTAAAAAAGATAGTATTTCGTATTTGTTTTTTTTGAAGTAAGGAGTATTGATTTTGGTTATTGATATGTTGTTACTTCATGATCCTTTGACATGAGATGAAATGCCACTCAACACGTGCTTAATGTTCAGTAAGTTGAGATTTTGATGCTGATTTGCTTGTTGTCAGTTTGTTGATCATGATCAATATGTTGAGGCTGTATTGAATTGAGTTACAGTATATTTTGGTGTTTGAACTGATCATATGTGTTATTTTTTGAATTAGAGCTTCAGAAGAAAGATGAATTGAAATTTGTAGCCTACGATTATGTACACTCATAACAAGAATTATTTCCGGAACTCTCAAAGTGAAAGGTTAATTAGAAATTAGGAGTCCTGTTTAGTAGTAAAACATTAATAATAGAAGTGTTGTATGGCAGATGTTTGGTGCTTGTAGTGGATGTGTGCTTTTATTCGATTCGAATGTGCTTCATAATATTGTAGTTAAAAATTTAGCAAGCTACACTATTTTAGTTCACAGTATATATTCGTTCTTTGACTTCGTTGTTTCAAGTTTAGCGGTTTAAATTAACCTAACGAGCTATTTTTAAAAAATTGAGACAACTTTATAAAATATTTCGCTAACACTATGAATACTAATAATAAATATTCTAAATCGTTTTAACAACAAAAAGACTACAAATAGCAACTATTAGAAAGGTAACAATAAATTGCCTTCACAGAAAATAATTTGCATAACTAACTCGAAGTTTCAATCTTTGGGAAGACTGCACCTACAAAAAATGAAGGACAACATGTAAGATTCCCACGCAAGTCACATGTATTAAATTATAAAGAGAAATAAACACACTTCCAACCATCTAAAAACTGTCAAAAATAGGGAGGATAACATCAACTGCTATCAAGGTCAGTAAACATGGGAATGAGAATCAAGTGGGTAACCAACAAATAGATGGTATTAGGGGGGTTTTAAATCAGGGTCCATAACAGAAATTTGCGGTGAGAGCAGTGCTGGGAAGACTCAAATTTGTTTGCAGACCGTAGCAACACTTTGTTGAGCACTCGAGATGGAGGGATAGATGGATGGTGTGTCTACATCTTTACTTGACGCCTATGCCACTACAAGGCTTCAGCAAATTAACTGCTAGAAAGGGTTCAATAATGTAATTCATCTTTGACAAAGTGGTAAATGACAGGCAGGAACCGGAGGAGATTTTCTACAATGCTTAAAGGGTGGCATGATAATCAAGGGCCTGGGATTTACAAAGAAAGGTGAAGCTATAGTGGTAGACTCATGTTTGACTCTGTCACTTATACTATCCACACACCAACTGGTTTCGAAGAAAGAGCCAAGTTAATCAAAAGGCAGGCTACGGACTACAAGTTTTGAGTAAAGGTATGATACTGCAATTGGTAACTACACAGGGGTGCAAGCTATTGATATTACCCAGCAACCTTTTCAGCAGTGGATTCAACTGCAACGGGATTGGCGTCACTGGAAAGGTATGTTAAGGAAAGATACATTATATGTAGAGACTAAATGACAAGTAGTGGAGAAGAAATTTATTAACATCGGAGCACGGGGACGTGCACTTCACTATTCAAAGTGATGGGTTAGTGTGAGGTTGTTTAAGTAGTACAAACAATGTCAAAATTTACGAGATACTTTGTAAGGGTGATTTCTATTAAATAAGTTGTTTAGCTTCTGCCAATTCTTTTCTTCTCTTCTTTTCTAGGGTTTGCGATTCTGATTCTGCTTTGCCAGTGTCCAATTTCGGAATTTTGCTGCCCTAATTTCGCTGAATTCATTGCGTTATGTTCATATACCATGATGTTTGCGAATTTCTTSTCAATTTCTGTTCATACTTATATTTGATGTTTGTTTTTGTTTCAAAAATCGTGTTTTTAGTCGTCGTTTCTACTTGTGCGCGCCTAATTTTCCAGTGTATTTTGTTTTCAAATTGCTTCAGTTTTAGTCCAAAATTTTGTTCATTTGGTTTTAATTTGGTAGCAAGTTGAATCAGTGATGTTTTGAAGTTGATAATTTGGTTTGTTGTCACTTTTTTGTTGTAGTTTATGTGGTGTCGGAAGTAAAAATATGAGCTTGAATTGACTATTTTGTGTATTTACGTGAAGTATGTTTGCAAATTGTATAGCACAAACCACACTTATTTTTTGTTTGTTTGCAATAAAAATCATGTGGTTGAATATGAATACCCATACACATGCTCTTCCAATAAGTTTAGAGTCACATTCTTATTCTATGAGTTTACCTAATATTTTATTATAGACAATTGGAGGTTTTGAGATACTTCAGCCTTTTGTGATAAGTTGTAACCATATTTCAGCCAAAAATTGATTCTATTTTTTTTTATTTAAATAAAATAAATACTTYGTCTATAACAAGGGTGTTGACTTCTGCAGTTAAATTCGAAAAACTAAGTGGGTTCAATTGTGAGGAGTTGATCATAAGAAGCTCGTATGAATTGATGTTTATATATATAAAATGCTGCTTCATGGATTGTAAAATCGTGCTGCTAATTCCCAAGCATATTTTTGGCCATGTGCAGGTGGGGTCCACAGCTTGAGCAAGCTACATACAAGAATCGGCAGCGTCTTTATCTCTCCGAGCAGGTTTATCTCTGCTCTTTGCCGCACTTCTCAACTCCCTCTCTTTTACCATTTGCTGCCTATATTCTTAGGCTCTGTTTGTTTTGATGTGAGAAAACGATTTTCTAGAAAATATGATCATGAATAGTATTTTCTTTTACTTGCTTGATCATAAAGAAACTTAGAGAAAAACATACAGATTTGAAAAATGAGAGTAATTAGAAGAGGAAGGATGGGAGATGAGAACAAAGAGAAGTAAGGTGTAGAAAGGTAATTATGTCATACCTTGTTTTCAAATGGAAATTGATTTTCATAATAAATTTCATCCCAAGAAAATCCACCCCTTAAGGGTGGTAAGTTGTTTATATGTATAAATAGTGTATAAGTTGGGAGTGTTGTTTTTATAGTTGAAGGTAGAATTTTTGGTTTTTACCCTCAGATGTGGGAATGATGGCATAAATCTTAGATTTTTAGCAATGGCTAAGTAAGGACTGAGTACTCTTTTTTTTTTTGTTTGTTTGCTTGTTTGTTTGTTTGTTTGTTTGTTTGTTTGTTTGTATTTCCTGTGAAATTCATATTGATATGAAGTGAAGTTTAGTGTACTTCTCCAGATTCATCAAAATTAAAGAAGTCATAGAAATAAGGGTATGAAATAGTGTACAAGTATGGTCTACCTTGCTTTAAGTTGAGGCCTCTTAGAGGTGTAAATAAGGGCACGATATGGACCAATTGAGCTGTAATATCATTATTGTGCTAAATGTGGTTTAGTCAATATTTTCTTGTCTTGTCTGGTACTACATTATCCATACAATAGTATATTTTAGTGTCTTTTATGCTACTCGATTGTGCATCTTGTCATTACATTGGTTTTAATGAAGTTATGTTTTCGTATCAATTCAGTGAATGTTTCTTCTAGAATTTTTTTTTACTTACAAATTAAGTATTCAACATTTTAATTTGCCTGTTTTATTAAGTGAGCATATGTTCCATTAGTAATGGGTGTTTATATGTTTCAGACTGATGCAGTGTGCCAAATACCCTGGTCATAGCAAACTGTGAAATTGTAAAGCCAAGAGTGCTGCTGCAGAATATTTCACAGGTGATTATCATAAGTTGATAACATTTTATTTCCCTGCACTTCAATAAAATGTTATATTCTTATCTTTATCATCAGTTGCTTAAAATGTCAATAGCAGCCAAACATGCTGCGATTCAATTAAACCTCAAATGATGATAAGGTAAGCTAATTTAGTTGCTAGAATCATCAATGGACATAATAGCATCACACAAGAATTTATAGGTTTACTACGTAATTGGCAAAACACACTAGAATTATATATGAACACAAGGTTATCAACTTATCATCAATGAATGATTTGAACAATTGTTTCACTAACTGACACTAAATTTCAATTTATGCTAAGTCTTCATCATTTAATGCCTAGGATATATCTCATATGATAATCTACTTTCATGTAAAATCTTGATTGCACCAAATCAACTTCATCCTCAAGTGTCTCCCCCAACACACCCACCCATCCGCCACCATTACACAAAACTCTTCTCTCGCTCACACACAGATCCGTGGTTTGTGAATGTTGAAGCCTTATATTTAAGTTGATGCTGTTCACTTGTCCTATTAATTTTTGTTATTAAATAACATTTTTGTATGTAGTTCAACGAGGAAGCTCGCTCACCATTTGTGAAGAAGTACAAGACTTTTATACACCTGGGAGGTAAGGAAGACTTTTTTTTCAAATGCTAGAGATGATTTTTAAATATTTTTTTAAATAATACTTCGTATATATAGCATCACTCTCTTTTGCATATATATGGAAGTTTATTCCTGTTATCGTATCCAAAAGTTGTTTAAAATTAAATAATAGACCTTACTAAAGGAAAGCTTAACAAATTACCTTCCAACCTCGAGTACTTCAGTTTGTCATCAATTTGGTCATCTGCTGTGGGAGTCTATATTTTTTTCTTCAGTTGATTACAGTCATTATGTGTAGCCTGACATTTTGATGAAAGAACCTGTTTTTGTTCATGATATATTAGTTCTTGAAATATCTTCCAAACAGGACACATGCAACCAAGATGTCATTACTTGTATGTACAGGTGAATAGAATCAGGGAGCTAGCTCAGCATAACCATATTGTTGCCACTCTACTGATAGTCCTGATGTAAGCTTTCTCTAGACATCAGTAAACAAGAAATATTTAATGTTGTACTTGGATTTCATTTTCAATTTCTCTAGCTTTTCAATGGTAATTGGTAAGTCTGTAATCTTGCACTGTTAGGTTTTGATTTGGGATGTTGAAACTCAACCTAACCGCCATGCTGTGCTAGGAGCTACTCCTCTCGTCAGTATTGGTATGGAACTGTTTTCTGCTGTTTGCTCTCATTATCTATATTTATTCAATTGCTTACTTCAATGTTCGCAATTATGATAGCTCTTGTTGCTGTCTTAGGTTTTGACAGGACATAAAGAAATGCTGAGTTTGCTCTTGCAATGTGTCCGAAGGAACTTTATGTGCTTAGGTAGGAAGGTTTATCATCAGTACTTCTAATTTGACACATCTGGCTGTGTATTCTCAGAATCTGTGTGCATTTCTCATTGATTGTGATTGGCTTGAAATGTCAAAGATAAAATTTGATGGATTTTTGAGCTTACGATTGAATCAGTACCCAGCCCTACCATTTCTTCACTGATTTAGTTCTCCCTGGCATTTGTCTCACTCTTGAGTATCTCATTCCTGCAAACACAATACTATTAATCATTTGTCCTTCTTTTTCTATGTGCAACAAGTATACTTTCATAGTTCCATGCACACTGATGCATTACTGAGCATTAGTATCTACAATTTACTTATCTTTATGCATTATAGAATAGGTTGATGTTATGAACTATGTAACAAAACGAATCTAACTGCATCTTACTTGATTCTGTTTCTCATTATGTATTAATCTTATATATGGTCAAAGTGATCAATGTGAATAGCGAAAAGTCTACTTGTACCAGAAAAAAAATCGATTAAAAAATCGAATGAAGTCTATTACTTGTGCCTCAGTGCAGAGAACTCTGCTTTGGTATGTATGAAGAACCGATAAAAAAATCTTTACTAGAAACTACAGACGTATCCTGGTTGGGCATTCATAGTTGTAGATTTGTTGTTATCGGTAGTTAATGTTAGTTTCTTATGTGAGAACCTTTGCATATTGTGTGCTTTAGCATGCTGTGGATTGTGACCACTGTTGCTCTATTTGATTTGCATGATTTTCCACTCATCCATTAATTAATTAATTAATTTTATTTTTTCATTTTTAATTTTACCCAGGGAAAGACAGGTCTGTTTTTGTGGAGTATTCAGGACCACATAACAACAACAGCTTCTGACCCATCAAGTAACAAGCCACAGGGCCAACAATAGTGAAACAAAATGGAGAAAGCCCCTCCATTGGACTCGTGGTATCTTCCAAGGCCATGAGGATACTGTGGAGGATGTGCAATTTCCCAAAAGGTGATTTTCCAATCCTCTTTTTTTATTCATATTTCAAATAAAGAATTTTATTAATTCAGGAATTCTAGTTTGCAATGTTGCCATTTGGTTTTGACTGTATTGCAATCATTCTTGAAGTTCACAGGAGTTCTGTAGTGTTGGCGATGATTCTTGCCTTATACTGTGGATGCGAGGACTGGATCTGATCCCATAAGTAGGCTTGCCATTCATTTATGGCATGTGCAAATTCATTGAATAAGAATAAGTGTCTTCAATTTATACCATCGATTCATTCTTCACATTGACCTTCTCACATTTTGTACCAACAGTTTCAACCAATAATACCTTTCAGAGTTTCAGTGCATGTTAGTAAAAATATTAAAGAGTTGAGAATTTTGAAAATACATGTGTAAGGTAAATTTAACAAGTTCCACATGACGATATATTCACTCATAATCAATAACAATTACTTTTAATGATTTTCAGTTTGACTTGGAATATTTAACCTTAGTTTCTGTAGTGAAAAGTTGTAGTGGATACTGCTTTTCAAGGATACTGCTTTCAAGGAAAATATTATTTAGAACTGCTCTGATGAGTACTATATTTAACTTAGACATTTTCCATACACATCAAGTCGTTGACTATTATGTATGATCAAATTTGCAGTTTATTGCATATTTGAATTTTTTTGGTAATATTTGGTGCTTTGGTCTTGTATTTGACAGGTTGAAAAGGCTCATGATGCTGATCTTCATTGTGTTGACTGGAATCCCTTTGATGAAAATTACATCCTCACAGGGTAAGCTCGGCATTGTTCTTTTAATTTGTGTGATCTGGTAGACTGGTCATTTTGGTACATTTTGTACAATTGTATGAGCTATGTTACTCCGGTCTGTGACACTGAAGTGGTCTGAGTGTCAGACTTGGCACGACAAGATATGACACGTGACTTTAAGTCAAAAGAGGGTGTTGAAGTAACATAATACTGAGACATGCCCATTGTTGATTCTAAGAGTAAGAACACAATAGAGTTCAATTGTTGGTCTATGGTAGTGAGTTATAAAAGCTTATGTTTGAAGGAAATTGATATAATCTTCCATGACTTTTCTTGGTTAAATTTTCAGATCTGCTGATAGCTCAGTTCATATGTTTGACCGTCGTAATCTTACTTCTGGTGGAGTTGGATCCACTGTTAACAAATTTGAGGGTCATAAAGCTGCTGTTCTTTGTGTCCAGGTTCTTTATTCTTTTACAAAGAGCATTATAGTAAAAACTCTTGCATAATGCCATAATGTCTGTTCCTAACAATTTCACAATTTCCAGTGGTCACCTGACAATCCTACTGTCTTCGGAAGTTCTGCAGAGGATGGAGTTCTCAACATTTGGGATTATGAAAAGGTAAAAATAATCAGTATCTACTCTTAAAATGTTTCTGGAGTGTATAGATGAAACCAAAGAAATGTGCTGATAGTTTGCTTGGTCCTTTTGATTTAGGTATTTGTTGCATCATTTTGTGTTATATTGGGCTGTGATGATTGCTTTCTTTCTCCAATGTCCTAGCGGACCAAACCGTTGTCCACTTTGCTTTGTAAGATACGGAAAACTTATTTTTTCTGACTTGCAATCTCACACGGTGCCACAAATCACAATCGCGGGTTTAATCTTTACAGTAGCTTTTGAAACTTGTTTCTTATGATATTGGCACAATTTGAAGTTGCATGAGTGCTCTGATTGGTTAACCTTTTTCAGATTTGGTAATCATACTCATTGAATAACATGTAGAAGAAATTGAAAGCGTTTTTCAAATCTCATTCTTATTAGTAGGAATGCAATCCTCATCGTGTTCTTTCATATGAATGTTCCTTTGTAGGCTCTTAACTCTCAACTTGCCTTAAGAGGGCATTGTCATGCTTTTTATCTTTTCTATTATGTACATTTCTTTGCTGAGGTTTCACTAGATTGTGTTTTGGACATTTATGTATGTTGCTCTCTGTTTGGGCGTCTTCGTCTGCTCCAAACTTGCTAGTCATCCTTAGAGGAGGTGACTGTTACTCCTTTTGAATTCCATGTTGAAATGTAGCTGAGGGGTATTAATTTTCCCCCTCTCATAACCACTTTCTGCAAGGAGCAGTTTGGTGTAGCTGTGAGGGATTTTGCTTCAGTTACTTGTGCAACACTAACAGTGTAACTAACAAACCCTAACACGTCAGTGTTAATAGTTGAGTTCTGATCTGAGGCATGGCCTTTTCTTGGCTGTCAATTGACTAAATTGAGCTACAGGCTGAAACTATAATCCTCTTTTTACTCCGTGTTTTGTCAAGAGTCAGTCCCATTATCAGATCATGGATCACTAGAGAACAATATCATAGTTTTCTCTGTGTCATTCAAGTCAACAAATTGAGTCATGTATACTTGTGGACTATTTTTTCGTTTTTTTTGCTTGATACGTGGCTCTATCTTCCTCAATTTTGCTAACATGCTTTTTAAATTTCTTATTTAAATACATGGGGTCATTATGTTAACATTATTTGGGTCAATATGTTTAACGTTATTTATCCTTAGTCTCCAAACCTTCCTCCTAAAATTTTTAACTGTTAAACCACCTTGATTTTGTTATCAATCTGCTTAATATTAAGTCTATGCCTCTATGGTCCATAGGTTTTTACTAATCATTATTCTCACCATCTTATCATCCATCTATATTTCAACTTGTCTGCTGACTTTAGTAGTTCCATTGTACTAATCGACGGCACCGTATGCTCGTTGAAATAGTTATGTATAGGCTGCACTTTTATGATCTTCATCAAGSCCCCCTGAGTTATGAAGTCAGTCCTCTGTGAATCCGTTTGTGTATTGCAAAGTTTATAAATTGTTTCATTGTTCTTGAGGGTTAAGGGGGGTACCATGTGTATAATATTGTAACTTGTTTGTGAATACAGTTTTAGGAGTCAGATGAAGTGAATTTTCGGAGCTGTTATTTAGTTGTAATTTTGGTGTGATAGGAGAAAGCGAGTAACTCTTCAATGTAGGAAGAGTGAGTAGGAACTATACCATATCAATATCAGGTTTCGGTCATTCCCAGGTYGGTTATTTTCGGTAACGGGTCGGATATCTTTGTTCGTGACCCAAAGTTATTGATAACAGGTCGGTCAAGTTTTTTAAAAACGCCTTTTTTCCTTTGATGTTTCGCTAAAAATGGACCAACTATTAAGGTTTTTATGKGTTGAAAAATGCATAATGTGATTAAACTTATTAAAAATTCTTCATTAAACAATACATTATCTTATTCTAATAAATATTATTATTTGCCTTTGTGTGGGATCAAGTTTTTCGCATCATACAAGAACGCATTTCTTTAAAAAAAAAAAAAACTTTTAAGCTAATTTGCAAACGGGTCGGTTTGACCCAACTTGTTTATAAAATGGTTTATGGGTTCGGGCAAAACGGGTTTTGGTTTCTCTTTCTTTGTTCATGGCCCAACTTTTTGAGTTATAAAAAGTTTTCGGGGTTGGTTTCCTGGTCGATATTAGATCGGGTTTGTTTTTGCCAGGTATAGTAGGAACCGTGATTTTTTAGTATGATTTTAGTATGTTTGACTATCGATGTAGGACAGATAGAAATTGGAAGTGGAAGGGTGATGAATTGTACGGATGTTGATTACTTGATACAGACTCTATGCCTGTTGGTGGATGAAACTCGATTTATCATGTTCAATAACTACGTTACAACTTACAAGCAATAATGTGATATCAAGTGGACTTTTGAATCCCACGTTGATGTTGTGCATATATCTGAAACCTTTCCATCCATGACAAGGAGTCAAGGACAACATATGTACAGGAGAATAAGCTTAGTTGACATGAAACCATTGGACCCTTGTGGATGGGTTTTTTCATGATTGATTGATTGATTGATTGATTGATATATATATATAATATATATAGGGATAGGATCACGTGAAAACACAAACCTTAGGTGAAAACTAAAAACTTTTAATCTTGACCGTAGGATTTCGAGATGGACAGCCACGATTGAATCTATATATATATACTTGTATTTCAATCAGGGGTACATTGAAGGTTTAAAGGGTACACGTGTACTGTTCATCAACAGTAGTTGAATGTCTCGTGTACCCCTTTACTGCTTGTATGTACTCTTTAAAATGTAAAATGTACCCATTTATTTTGGTTTTCACGTTTTCATATAACATGTGGTTTTCTCTCTC
Organism: Bassia scoparia; assembly: GCA_008642245.1. Lineage (NCBI taxonomy): Eukaryota > Viridiplantae > Streptophyta > Magnoliopsida > Caryophyllales > Amaranthaceae > Bassia > Bassia scoparia. Next base: position 30,416 of record SNQN01001727.1, on the reverse strand, counting down.
TCTCTCTCTCTCTCTCTCTCTCTCTCTCTCTCTATATATATATATATATATATATATATGAGGCTGAAACTTTCTTCATAATATATGAAAAAAGCCAAACATTTTGAGATCTTAAATGGAGTATGGAAGTCTTAATGTTTTCTATGTGAAGAATCTTAATCATTATTTKCTTGTTTCTTGAATAGTCTTATAGGAGTTATTGGGCACAATTGGTTTGAGAAATGTCACTTAATGCATTTAAGGGAATTGAAGGTGGATGGTAGTGGTGGACTGGTGGTAAGGGAAATGAGTCACTATTAATATTTCCCCAATTCCTCTCCATTCTGGGAATCTGGGGAAAACAGTAGCCTTATGGTAATATTTCCCCTCCACTACATTACCATCACCACCTCCACTAAGCTTGATGATGCATAGTCTGTCTCCTATTACTCTTTCATGCATCTTCAGAATGTACAGTTATATACTTATATGTTGTATGGAAGTGCTCTATGTTGTGTCCTGGAAATATTTGATTGCACAAAATTCTATGAGTCTATCAATCCAATCGTCTTCTACTCATCTTGACAAGGTGACTGAGAATGTCTCTAGGGTAATCTGTATGGGAATAAAATTTTCATTTCTCTTTCTGGTTGTAACAGTGTTTTCTTTACACAAATTGTTCAGTGTCTGAGATTTATCCACTGCTAATTGTTTCACAATACTGGAATATCTTGAAATGTTTCAAGCTTGTCCTCATATGGTGTCCATTGTACTCACAGTACGATTTATTTAATCTTTCGTTGTGTGCTTTTCCAGGTTGGCAAAAAGAAAGAGCATGGGGTAAAAACACCAAATGGCCCTCCAGGTCTCTTTTTCCAGCATGCCGGACACAGGTTAGGTTTTGCCACCTTTATATGTTACTATCAGTCTTTGTTTTTCCGCATAAGGTTTGTTTGAGAATCGCCCAATAATTGTTGAAAAGTTGTTTGGGCCTTATCTTCTTTCAATAAACTCCTTTAAGGTTCAGAAATGTTACATTCGTCTAAGTTCACTACGTTTTCCACTGAACCATTTTCCATCTTCTCTAATACTCCCTATGTTTCTTATTAATTACACCATATCTTGTTGCATGGTCATCAATTTCAACTTTGACCATTAATAACTCAATTTAAAATTTAGAAGTTTTTTTTAAAAAACTATTTATAACTATGTTACCTCGATCCTCATATACCTTAAAAATTGGGTGTCGTATCGTGTCGGACACGACACTCCACCCGGATACTCCATTTTTAACTATTAACTTCACTTTTTTTTTTTTCTATAAAATAGCCAAGTGTCCGACTCGGACACCCGTATCCGAGTAGACACTTAATCCGTGTCTATGCAACATAGATTTATAAACTACACATTTAGTCAAATTTTACAAAATTTTATTTGACTATTTTATACAAGAAAAATGTTTGGCAAAAAAATTAGTCAAAATTTAATAACTTTTACTCCCAAAAAGGAAATGATGCAAGTATAAAAAGGTGGAGGGAGTTGTAAGACTATTGGTCTATAATGGAATTATAGATCGTCTTCGACAGTTTTTTGTTTGGAATGCTTTATATCTTGAATCTTTTTTTTTTTTTTTTTTTTGATAGAAGGCTTTATATCTTGAATCTTGATAGTTACTTAAGCCACTTTTGATACCTTTTTCTTTTAAGCCTTTATTTTTCTCCATGGTCTTTTTCACATTTTCTGATTGATATTTCTACCTTGATAATTTTGGCTATGAGCCCTTACAACTATCCTTCTATATGCAGGGATAAAGTGGTTGATTTTCATTGGAATTCTTATGATGCTTGGACTATCGTGAGTGTTTCTGATGACTGTGATTCTAGTGGTGGGGGTGGAACATTGCAGGTACCATAAAATTCTCTCTCTTTTGGTTTCTTTGAAGATTCTAATTGTTTATATCATCCTTCATTTCCTCTCACTGTCCATCTGTCATACTTGCTCTGTTTTTTATTAGATGTGACATTTTGTTTGCAAGAATTCTGATGCAATTTATGGATAGGAGAGAGGTAGAGAGAAAAATTAAATGAGACCTTTGTGATTAGAGAGAGATAGAGAGAAACTATTTATAAAAAAGTAGAGTGTCACAACAGCTTTTACACTTTTGTACTGGAAAGTGTCACTAAAAAAATGAAGGAATTATATGTTTTGACATTTCTCTCTATGGGAAATTGGCTAGCTCATAGCCCTTTGCAGCGTAGACATTAAGAGCACCTTCTATGGGTTACTCAAATGAATTTGGGATCCATTTTTTTACCTACCCACCATTGTGGGAGGTTACCCAACATTTAGTGAAGTAGGTTAGCCTCCTCAAATTGATTGAACCCAACTAAAGAAATGACAATCCAACATGTGTCATTTTTAGCAAAAGTTTTAGTTTTAAAATTTTGTAATTAATTTTCTAAATTAATACTCTTTTTTTTTTTTATTAAACCAATAACTTTATGTTTTGGGTTTCTCTACATGGTACCCTCCTAAATCCAAATTTCTACTCGGTGCCCATTCTTTGTATTGTTTATTCTATGCCCTTCATTGGTTCTTTTTGTTAATGTGTGGTTAATTTAACCTCCCACCTTGGTTAATTAGTGCTTAAATTTAAAGGAAAAGAAATTTAAAAAATAGAAAATTAAAACCTTTCCCTTCTTGTGAAACCCCTCACCTTCCTTTAGTCGACCCTGCAAATAATGCAGATTCATATCACAAACGCCATACTGATTTTTTAGGTCTAATCACTGATATTGCATGTTTCATTGCAAGTTTTATTTTTGGGTCTGAAGCAATATATTGCATATGTTTCTGATAATAGAGACCAAATAAGGTTATTTGTCAATTAGATATTGCAGTTTTTTGGCCACTGGTATTGCAGATTTTTGGTCTACTTCCAACTGATATTGCAAATGTTTGGTTTGTATTCACTGATATTGCCTATGTTTYAGTGTCTCTTTGCAAATTTTGGGTCTAAACCCAGATAATWCAGAGGCATAATTGCATTATTGTTTTTTTTGAGTTTTTTGGCTCATTTTTCAGTCTGTATTATTTGATAATATAGTTGTATAATACAGATCAGATATCAACATATATATCAGATACAAATATCATTTTTTAGGTATGTATTCACTGATAATACAAATATCTTATTCACTGACCATTTATACAAACAGAGAATGGGGGTCGTGAATTTGCAATTATAACCCCATAACCTTAAATTAACATACTTTTAACCATATTTAAGGGACATTTCACATTGCTTAACATTTAGTTATTGCAAGGTTAAAACTGAGAAAGTTAAAAGTTAATCAAACTCATATGCACCTTCAAAATTTGGATTTTAAGAGGGTACTACATAGAAAACCTAATAACTCAGGGATACTAGCCAAGTTGCAAGATCTGATTATGAGTTATTAGCCCAATTTGAATTGTTTGAATTGGAAGAACTATTCCTAAAGGGACCAATGAATTCCTAATTGGGATTAGGGAATCTTTTTTAATTGATTCTTTGTGATAATTTATACCCTTGAATCTGAATGGACATATTTGAAAACAATTGGATGATGACAAAATTAGAAAGAATGGTAATGTTGTGTTTGGCTCAAGCCCATTTGCTGGGTTAGAGCCTTGGATGAATTCTCTACTATGTTGAAATAGAAGGAAGTTTTCATCAACAGGAGAACTTTCTTTAATTCCAATTCGATGATGGCGTATGAATGTTACTTCTCTAACTGATACTTGTGCCTTTTGTTCTACTTGTTTACAGATCTGGCGTATGAGTGATCTAATATATCGACCCGAAGAAGAAGTTTTAGCCGAGCTTGAAGAATTCAAGTCACATGTAGCTACCTGTGCTCCCAAATCCTAAGATGAGTGAGATGTAGCTTTTGCTGATAAGCCAACGTTGAGTAGGAAGCCTTCCAAGATCCATTGATGAAGATTAGACGGTGGTTGGTGAGAGTTTAAACGTTGTAGCTACAAAGTAATTCTGATGCAGGATATTGAGGGTAGGTGACTCAGAAATCAAAACTTCTGGGTTTTAGTGCGGGAGGTCGTTTCTGTTGCCTGTGGAAYGTGGGTTGTAACATCAATTTCTGAAGTGTGCAATCTTAGGCTGGAAGTGTACAAGGCTTGATCCCCTTCCCTTGGGTATGAATGTTGTGCATGCTTCATTTCATGTTTGAAGGTGTTTTCCCCTTGAGAATTGTTGAACATGAAATCTAGAGATTTGGAAAATATCCCAGGTAACACCCACCTCTCATGAGAGCAAAACGATCACACCTCAAATCTACTACGCATGTATTACCCGAAAAGTTACAAAATTCATACACTTAGAGCACTAATTGATTTGAGTGATTGTTGTTCAATCCAACTTTTGCCAATATGTTACCATTCGTAGAAAAGATGACAATGATCAAAGCATTCTACAAGATTGTGATGACCTAAAAGCACAGGATAATTACAAGACCAACAGTGGTTATTGATTAATAAAACAGGATAATTAATAGTTTGCTTAGTTAAAATGAAACCTTATGAAGGTAGGAGACTAGGAGGTGAGGATCYGAGAGGCAAATTCTATTRTGGTCCCAGGACCATAATAATTTAGGTGGTCCCGAATTCGTGAGAACCACGCACCCCCAAGATGCTAAGAACAACCTAACTACTATTAGTTTATACCACGCGCCCAACAAAATCTCTCAAGTCCCAACATATGACATACTCACCCAAACCCCCAAAATAATTTCTCTCTCTTCCCTATACCTCYCAAATACCCAGAAAAACACCTTTCTCATATTGTTTTATCAATCGAAAAATAAAAGKTGTAAACAATTAAATATTAYTGCCACTTCTTGTTGTTTGGTTTAAAATTGATTTTTCTCAAAAACATATTCAATTAGATGTGCTTCCTGCTAAGGTTTTTTTTTCAAGGGAACATAAGTGAGTYAAGGGGAAAACATGTGTCCTGGAGGCGGTGGCATTTTTTGACCACCATTTCAATATGCATGATTATGTAAGTTTTATTGCTAGATTAATTTGTGATTTTTTTATTGTCCTGGTAATTTGGAATGAACTAACCCATGAATATGTTGGTATTGGAACAAAAGTGCMGACATTTTTTAATTTTTGAACTATAAAACGATTTTACTATTTAAAATTGTTATTTAATCTTTTAAATGAACATTTGATATATACAAATGAACATTTGATTTATGAAAATGAACATTTGATTTATACAAAAATGAACATTTGAATTATGAAAATGAACATTTGATTTTTGACAATAAACATTTGATTTATACAATAATACTAAAATTGAACAAAATATACATCTTACAATGCAAATTTAAGTTTTTTGATCGAGCAAACATGATGAAACTATGAGGTATTGAACTTGATTTGTACCTTTTGTGTTTGCTCAAATTATTCCATGTATTTTTGTACTTTTTATCTTGAATCCATTTGTTTCTTCAAAATCTAACTTAAAATGATAAATTTTTCTTCTAAGGTGTTGAATTTCGTTTTTAATTTGTTGAAGYTTGTTGCGATTTTAGCTTTTTTTGTCTGATTTTTTCAGAKTTTGGGAGAGTTTTGTGCATTTTTGGTGAAAGAAGTGAGWGAAAATGGGTTTTGGTGAAGAGGAGAGAGAAAATGGTTTTTTGGATGGATGAGGAGAGRGTATTTAAATAGCATGTTGTCAGTGAATGTGAGGTGTATTAATGCATGGGTGAATATGAAGCATGTATTTTACGGAGTATATTGTAAGGGTTCATATTGTAGAGTACTACAGTGTATATTAGTGAGACCACAATACTTATTATGGTCCTGGGACCATAATAGACTTATTCGATGTGAGATAAGTCACTAATGTGGCAAGTTTATCTCCAACACTAAACTTTATATTACCCATTTTACCACATCAGTTTTCACCCACTATTCAACTATCCAAAGTCATACAAGACTTTTTACTTTTACATTGTAAACTATACAACTAACATARAATTTATTTAAAAAGTTTTACATGATGATTTCTTACTTAATTGGTTTGTTCAGTCGCAAACGTTAAACTCAAAATGTGTTGACATACATGACATAGTTGAATATCATAGAGGAAGRGGTTTGAATTAGTGATTCCAACAAATTTTTGATTCTTATTGTTAGAGGTTCAAATTCTTATAAAGCTATATCAAGGAATAGTTGTGGATATTTGGAGTAAACATACACTAAAATGAAAATAAAAGTGAGTCTAGTGGTTTTATGAGGAAGTATATTTGCATGAGGGCTGATAAACAGTACGCAGCGTTGGGATAACGCTGGTCAATYGCGTGGCATCCTATGTAATTTTAGGGTGAAGTTTGGGCGTTATGGACTTATTTGACTAACTTTATGTCCAGTTGGACTTTATGTCAGTGAGTTTGTGTGGTCCTCCTCTTTATGTATTCTATCTCATCCTAAGATTAAAGTAGTTGTCTGTTTCAGTTGTTTTTTTCGTGTCAGAACTTTAAATTCATGAAAGATAAAATCTTTCGATTTTGAATTCTCAAATTTATAGTGAGCTTGAATCCTAATTTTTTGAAAGACAAATTGAATGCTTATTTTTTTAAATTCCGAAATCAATTTTAAAGTTGAAAAATAATTGGCATCTGGAAATTACTCTGTTTTTCTGAAATCTCAATTCTGATGACAAAATCTGGTGCTCGGATTCCAGATCCCGACTCGAGATGTTATTGGGTATACCTTATATAATCTAAAAATTAGATTTTTAGAAGTGAATTTTAATTTAAGCGATTGTGTAGCTTAATTAAAAAAAAATTAATTTTTGTCTGGATAATTTTTTTTCTCGCGGCGGAATAGTGAAGGCAGATCATTTAGTGGTGAGCACGCATTTTGAGGGCGATAGGAGACTGCAGGTAATTTTTTTTAAGTAATTGAAAAATGTGGTTTGCGTAATTGTGTATGATGTGGTGTATGATGTGTTGTAGGTATAAATCGTTATTTGTTCCTTAATTTGCATGAGGTGTTGTAGGTATAAATCGTTATTTTTTTGTTAATTTGCATGAGGTGTTGTAGGTGTTATTTGTTTCTTAATTTTCATGATGTGTTGTGGTATAATTCCTTATTTTCTAAATTAAGTTATTTGTTCTTAATTTTTAGAAACTTAATATGAACTGTAGAGTGGATAATTTGGGGATGGTTATGGTTGAGCTGGYCAGTTCTCGTTTGAAGAAACAGTGGGTTGTCGAAATGGGTTTTGAAGGATTGTTCAGGCTTAGTGAGTTTGCACTTTGTGTTACTGGTTATGTAGTCATGTAGATGTTTGTCGGAGAAGTTTGCGAACGGATGACGGTAATGAATTTCGTTTGTCTAGGAACCAGATTCATTGTGTGCTAGGTTTACCTTTGGGGCCTCATTTGGTACCTACCATTGCTATAGACTCAGAGATGAGAACATTTGTTAGCAAGCTGAAGAACAAATATTGTACTGCATCAAACGTGAACGACGGTACTAAAGGAATTTGCAGAGCTAAGATAGAGGCTATAGTTCTTGATGAATTAGTGGAGGAGGTGGAATTCAAGCAGACATTTCTAATGTTAGCCTTGAGTGATGTACTTTGTCCGACCACGTCTCATAGGCTTTCAACTTCTTTGTTTCCTGCCGTCTCTGTTGCCATGTATGYGAATCAATACGATTGGTGTTCTCTGGTTCTGGACGATTTGTTCCGTGCTGTCCGCAATTTTGCTAGGAGGTTCTACCGCGATGGATTTGCACTTGGTTGCGGTGGTTGTACTTTTTTCCTTGCGGTATATCTCAAAGTCCTTGTGTTCTAATATTGTTGTATTTCTTTTTCCCGGAATATTATTTRATTTTTCAATGATTTATTCTCGTTTATGTTTGTAGATTTTTTACTTAGACCGGCTTATCAGACCACCTACTCGGTGGGGTGTCTATCCTCGTACTTTGGCTTGGACCAAAGAACTACTTGTGCAAGCTGAATTGGATGATAAGCTTGAAAGCAAGGACTATGGGAAACTTGGTGTATGTTTTTGTTGTGATTGCTCTTATACACATTATATGGACCCATTRTTATTAAATTAAATGGTTAACGTTAAATTATAAATGCAATCGCAGACAGTGGATGCTGCTTATACCGAGAGACATCCTCTTGAAGCACGAGATGGTATTCCAAGTTCAAGTGCACATGTTATGTGTTCTCCAAATGTCGACAACCCGAATTCTAGTGCTCAATTTACAGTTGGGCAGGTTGTTGAATCTGTCTTGAGAACCCTTGAGAAAGCAGAACCTGCTCGTGGCGTTTGTTGTAACAAACGTAGGCGATGTGGTAGAAAGAATCAATTAAATCGTCATGAATCGAAGAAGCGTTGTGGTATGTATATGTTTATTTTGTTTTTGTTACATGTCGTCCCGATATTTCGTTGTTAGTTGTTTGACATGTTATTTGTTCTCCTTGTTAGAGGGTGTGAATGGTTCCAGTCGTTCTCCAGTTGCTGAAATTATTGAGAATGATAAATTAGATGGTCCTTTGAGTAACGAATGTGTTGACGTTCTAGATGAATCCTTTGAGAATTTTGTTGAGCAAACAAATGTCAATGAGAACATTGAGTGCCCTGAAGCTTTGTATGATCCATTAAAGGTTGATGCCTTAGTTGAGAAGGTGACATCTGGTTGTTATTCAGGCTTGGGTTGTTCCTCCTTTGGATCAGGTTCTCCGTGTAACTAGTTACGCGATGGTGCTGCTTTGAATGATGGTCTGAATGATGGCGCTGCTCTGAATGCTCGTCTTGTAAGTGATAGGAATGTAGATATGTTTATGGATGGAAATGTAGCAACTGAAGTTAGTGATTTGTCACTGGAATTAATGATGACAATATTGATATTGATGAGGAGTACCCAGTTACACCAACCCTGTCATTAGTGGAGGGGCCGAAAGATGTTAGGTTGATTGCCTTGCATAGTAAAATGCAGAGGAAGGCAAAAGGTTGTGCGAAGATAACCGGTCCCTACAATAGAGCTTGGCGCAGTGGGAGAAGAAAGATGGACATGAAGAAGCTTGCATTGTTTGTTGAAATTGTCGGGGGAGATGATGTAAGGTAAGGTTACATGTTAATTTTTTTAATTGTGGTTTTATTTTGATTTTAGTACCTTCTATTAAATTTCTTTTATTCTATAGCGGTGACACTCTCATGTTAAAGTTCAACGGATATGCAGCCAGTCTTCGTGAATGTGCGTCGTTGTTTGGCCATTCTTCGACCACCTTATCGGTTAATGTATGTTTGTTGTTTTTTTAACATTGTGGCATTTGTTGGTCCATTAGTGTTGTCAACMACTTGTTATTTTATAACTTTGTTATGATATTTCAATATGTACGGGTTGTTGGTCATATGTATGAGAGAGCCTGGGAGAATGAAGGATTTTAGCGGTAGGAGCAGGAGGGTCATGTTGGATCCAATATTTGGGGTACTTTTACTTCTTCTAGTTAAGAAATAAGAATGTTGTTACTACTGTTCATTTTAGTTGTTGTTATTTGTGACTTTCCTTTGTTGTTGTTTTTAGACTAGTGTTGTGACAAGGGTTGTTAATGATGTTGTGTTGGAGGAGACGTTTGAACACCTGTGTTCCATTTTGAGAAACAAGCTTAACCTAGTTGGTTCCACTGAACTTTTTTGTCGCATCGTTAAGGTTTATTTATATTTTTTCGAGTGCAGCTATAGTTAAGTTGAAGTAATTTTGTATCGTAGATCTTTGTACCGGTTCTGAAAGGGGATTCCTGGTGGCGTGTTGCGTTCTCCCTCAGCAAGGGTGAAATAGGAATCATTGATCCGCCGTGTCGTTCTTGTGGACTGCAGGTGAAAAAAATAGTAAGTAAAAATAAAGACCATTGTGTGCTTCCCCCCCCCCCCCCMAGGGTTCAGAATTTTGTTGTAAGTTGATGTGCATAGTTGATGTGGTTTTTATGCCATTGTAGCAAGCCGCTGTTGATGGTGTACTACATCGTCTTTGTAGCGGATGAAAGCTAGGTCGTTGTGATGAATTTGATATCTTTGAAGTGGCTTTGGTTAACGTTTGTAAATTGTATGGCCCCCTTTTTCAAATTATCAGCATATTTTATTATAAGTTTTTTTATTTGCAGCTTTTCTTTGAAATTTTTGTCACTAAAATTTGAAATTTGATTAGGAGCTGTCTTTCTGGATTGCAAGTGTTGATTGGTATTAAACGAAGTGCTTGGTTGTTGATCAATGAAGTTCAGCYGGTAATTATTTTAATCAAACAAACTAATAAAACTCATCAATGTTACAGTGGTTATGAGAGTGTGTTATTTTTTGCTAGGAGGATATGGCGAAGGAGCGAGCGTGGCTCCTCTTAGAGGACCTCTTTTGTGTTGAGAACGAGGCTAAAGATGAAGTGCTTAGTATGCTGCGCACACACCTGGACTACAGAGTTTAGGACAATCGAAAGAAGATAGTGTTTTTAGAGGTACAAAGAACATCTTTAATATTAATTAGTACAAAGAACATGCTTAATAGTAATGAGTAGTACCAATACAATTCCAGTAGTAGTGGTAAAATAGTAATGCTTTAGTAATTGCATTACACATAGCTAAATTTCTAACTTAATTCAACCAGGCTGCCTTGATGTAGTTTAAACCTGGTGATTTGGTAGCACTTCGTTTTTTATGGTGATCACCTGAATTGTGTTCGCATGAGTTTAGTAAGTATATTAGTTTTTTAATYATTGAAGAATTGAATGCTGGACATATGTAATGCTATTTGAATTGAAGGAATACCTCTTCGACATTTCTTCTTACAATGTTCATGTAACGGTTGTTTATATTGTTACGGTATCCATTGAAATCGTAAATAACCACCTGTGACAAATGAAGTGTTAGTATATTTGGTGGTGTTCATAAATGTCACATTCTTAATAATTGACATAATAATTGAGAGTAGTTCATACATTCTTAACTACCAAAACTACTCCAACTACGAATCTTGTTAGCTCTTGTTCGGACCATCGTTTTCCATGCACAGTTGCATAAATGGAGCCGGTTGGGTCTTTCAACGTCAGTCGTAGATCTCCTAAACCATTAGGTTCCACCTTAACTATTACACCTACAAACTGTTATATGCTAGTAGCCATTAACATATTATGCTAAAAAATAGGTTAAGTAGTGTAATTAGTGTAGTAGAGATACCTTTTCTAGCCTTGCTAGTCCAGCAGAGGATGCTACAATTTCATCCACCGGAGTTGCAATTTGTAARGACCATGTCAAACAGAAGTTTAAAACAAGTATAATTAACACAATTAGAACGATATAGTCCTTGATGTAATTGGAGAATTAGTTTTAGGTGTGCCATTTGTTTCAAGTCTTTTAATGGTGAACAACCAAGGGTCACTTTTGAATTCTTCTCCTGTGTCTTGATCGAAACGGCGCACAAATTTTGTTGTTGATACTGGTGTGGTCATTGGTTGTTTACCTTTGCCTCGGTGGTCGTTGCGATGTCTAGCTGCTTGCRCYGCAGCAGCTGGGCTCGGGATTATTGTTGGTGCTTGCATGCCATGTAGTGATGCCTGCCGATCCCGGTATTCGTCGCATTGTTGTTGCGGCTGAAGGTTTGTGCATTTGTGGATGTTTGTTTGTGGTTGAAACCTTTCCTTTCCCCCTTGGGTCGACCGTAGTTGTTTCCATAATCAGAGGTTGCCWATTTTCTATAATTCGTATGGGGGGGTTGGGTGTTTTCCTAGGTTTTTTGTACAAAGTAGCCCCCCTGCTAAAATTGTTTCCAGTGATGAAATGMCCATAGTTTGGGGCTAGCTTGTAAGTTACTTCGTTGTTGCTTTGCTCATGCGGAGTAACTTGTTCGGTTTGGATTTGAGGTGTAGTGTGGTAGTAGCTCTGAACATGAGTATTGCTGCCTTCAAGTGGTGGGGTGAGGTTGAAGATCTCATCATTATCGCTTGCAAGGGAGATGTAAGGGCCATCATGGTCCTCAAATTCCATCACAAAATTGAGGGAGTATGAAATCGTTTGCAAGGGAGATCAGTCAGGGTGTTTTGTTATAGTTGTAATGGCAGGTTTTGTTGTAGGATTGTTGAGGAGTTAAATATAAGGAAGGGAGTTGAGTTAGGTTGTTGACTTAAATGYGAAGACAACAACCATATTARTTACATCACTGTGCAACAACCATATTAAATAAATGTTTCAAAGAGAACATCATTAGTTGGAAAGTAAAACTAGGCAATTAATTTGTTTCCCAAAGAGAATATCATTAGTAACACAAAAAGGGAGGCAAATAGTCATACAATGACACAACTAAAAGTGACGAAAGTATATTTGACGTGGTATATTTGTTAGATTTCTCAAGATGGGGATTATATTTTTGCCGACTACTAAAGCCGACTTTGAAGAGTAATAAGAAGGTTATACTCACAAATTCATATTCACAAAATTTATGTTGGTTATAAAAAGGTTATATTTAACTACTTGACACATTCACATTTGAATATTTGTTCAGATATGTGACATATATTATTAACTCTGAATTCAAAATGAACAAATAGTGTCATCAAAAGTGGGTTAACATGAGTATTAAATGAAGGATATATATTGGCCTATAGATGTTCACAAATATTAAACTGAAGGATATATATTGGCCTAAAGATGCTCAAAATATTAAATCATCTGTAGATGTTCATCTAATGACTCATTTTTAACTCTATGGTTTTGCAATTATAGTTATAGAACTTCACTCCTCTCAACAACAAGCCTATTAGGATTGAATACATGATTGTGTAACAACCATAGTAAATATTAAATAATAAATAATATGACTGCATATTAAATGATAAATGTTAAATAATATGACTGTGTAACAATCCTATTAAATATTAAACATAAATTTCTGATTAAAATAAAACTTAAAAAACCAACCGAAATACTTCGAAGATAACCCATTGCATTGCATCATAAAATGGCCAAACAAACAACCATAATGGCCCTTTATATTACATGAAAAAATGTCCACACAATCCAAGTCCAACAGGAAATAAAGAAATACCATGGGCCGAAAAGTTCTTGGGCCTATCACCAAAAGTCCTAAAGAAATCGACCTAATAAGGAAAATCTGGCCTACACAATCTGGCCCACTTACTTACACATTAATGTTACAAACTTAAGTTTAGTGATAATAATAAAGCGATCTCCTTAATATTAAAAGTGATAATAATAATTTAAGTTTAGTTAATTTATATTTTATGTTCAGTTAAAAATTACCAACAAATAGAGAACGTGTTGGGTTGGCCTTTCTTGGCTCCCCAACTCTGATTCCTCCACCAAACGAAAGAGCAGCAATTCCACCGGTAACACCTTGTGGTTCAACCACATACAGGTTCGTGTAGCAAAAACATTTTAACGCAACCTCGCAGACAAACCTTGGCACCCGAATCTCAGTGAGAATGACTACTTGTAACCCATAACCTTCAACGATTCCGTCCAACATATCACGGAATCCACTTGCGCCCATTCCCCTACAATTCCAAATACCCAGCCATGCTCGCTCTCCTTCTCGCTTCCTCTTGTTGCTACACTCTGCAGTATAGAGCTCCAAAGTCAGCTCAGTAATGCGCCCATCTCTCCAGTCTTTAGTTGACTGTGATGTTTTGTGATACACGTTAATCTCATTCTGGACCGTCGTATCGAAAGTTAACAAGCGAAGCATTCCGCTGTGACTTGGAATTTTGAGGCTGTGATTTCCTAACGTCATGTGGAAGACATGTCTGTCAACAGGAATGGTAGGTGYAGTTTGTTGACGAATAGTCTCCAACACAACATAAATGTTATCGTTGGTTGSCTTCTCAAGCAACCAACCATAACAAGTTTTCAAGCCCCTTGGTAGTAGAGACAAATCCGTCAAGTCAGGCAAGACAGAAGGCATTAATACTCCACTAGGACTCTTCTCAACAAAGCATGTCGCCCACACGAGCTGTGTGCTCATCAAATACTTTAGTAAGCGGATCCGCAATAATGGAGTTTGTACTATTATGCTCTAATGACAATTGTTTACCCTATCTTCTTTCCTTTATAGCCTTAAACTTGACTTCAAGCAAAGTCGGAGTCATCAATGTACCCAATAACTTTAACTTGATCCGGCTTTTATAAGTGAGCATTTAATCCTTTGTTCTCTACAAATAGCGTATAAATTTTTATGACTGATTTCCAATAATCAAGTCCTGGATTACTTAGATA